>LQNS02277275.1:5920794-5939236 GCA_001587735.2 Parhyale hawaiensis | reverse complement strand
GACCATGCTCAATTTGAAGGCGAACTCTATTTTTTGCTTATTGATTCTTATTCTAAGTGGCCTGAAATATTTTCTGTTCAAAGTACATCTTCTGCTCAAACTATCAAAGTCCTAAGAACTATTTTTGCTTCCTATGGTTTGCCAAAAACTTTAGTTTCTGATAATTCAACTTCGTTTACATCTGCTGAATTTACAGAATTCTTTGCAAATAATGGTGTAACGCACATTAGAATCTCACCATATCACGCTGCCAGTAATTCTGCGGCAGAAAGATTAGTTCAAAGTTTCAAGTACGCAATGACTAAAAATTCCAGCGACGACAGAGATGCACGTTTACCTAAATTTTTATTTCATTACCGCAATACACCTCACTGTAGTACTAGAGAGTGTCCAGCTAAACTGTTTCTCAGGCGTTCTGTACGAACAAGACTTTCGCTGTTGCTACGTGACTGTCCTGACCCTAGGGACGTATGATCGCCAGTCGTGAGACGCAGCGGGCCCACCACAGTGCTCGCTATGATAAATGTGAAAATTTACTTTAACATTAGGGTGTGAGTGTAATATATGGCAACACTGCGTTGGTAACACTGTTAGAGAGGAACCAATGTCGAAGACCTTAAACTTTTCATCATTAGATTTTATGCCACCACTCTCTGCGTTTTACTCCTGCTTCCTCTGCCTGCTTTGCTGCGGCTGCTGCTGAACCCGGCCTGTACTCAGCGCGCTCTCGGCCTTCTTGCGCATACATTAAAGGGGCATTTTCAGGTGGGCTCTTTTCCCAGCCACAATACGTTTAGGCATAACGCACCCAAGGGTCCCGAGTGCCTCTTCCGCATGATATGTCACCCTCGCCTAGAAATTACGGTTGGGCCTAATTTGCACATTTTAGGCCGATCTCTGAAACCCGAATTTTTTCGGGTCAGACGACTAAGCACCCTGCAAAACTTCCGGTAGGTTAGATCAGGGCAGGTCTAGTTTTTCTAACCACCAGTTTTTTTCAATTTCGGGTGTCAATTTTTCGTTAATGGTCCATTGAGTCTGGGTTAGGAGATATTGCACCTTGCCGCAGTTCCTGCTTAAGAGGTTAGTATGGTAAAGTTAGGTAGGCTCTGAATACTTCCCCTTCTGTTTCGGGAGGTGGGTTGCCGATCGAGGGGGGCTGACCTCGGAGTAAATATAAGGGGAGCTAGGGAACATACCTCTATTTTTTAATAGAAAAATCCGCTCTTTACGGTATCTTCGGTGGTTCCCCCCTCACTTGATTCCGCCGCCGTTCATATTGGGTAAACTAACGTCGATTGAAGCTGCACTTTTCTCAAATATAATTGTATAAAATAAATATATAAATCTCCAGGACTATATATTTTTTCTTCGAACACCTACATTAAAGAGCGAATAATTTTTTGGCGGGAAAGCCATCCGCTGATGGCGTTGGCGTAACGCATGTTCCGCCATTTTCCAAGAACTTGTATGGTTATAAGCTGCACTTTCCTCAAATATTCTATAAAATAAATACACAAATCGTCATGAGAATATTGACCAATCCTTTCTTTGATCAGCTACATTAAAGTGCTAATAGAGTATTTTAGGCATGAAAGCCATCGATGGTGGCGTGAAAGCCACCCCCTGATGGCGTTGGCGTAACGCCTCCGCCATTTTCCGGGAAATTATATGGTTTTGAGCAGCACTTTTGTCAAATATTATTTTATAAAATACATAAATCTCCAGGAGTATATTGATCAAATTCTATCTTTGAACAGCTAGATTAACGCGCTAATAAAGTTTTTGCCTGAAAAGCCATCTCCTGATGGGGGCGGGTTCAGCATCTTCCGCCATTTCTCCAGGAACTTACATGAGTTCAAGCTGCACTTTTCTCAAATATTATTTTATAAAATAAATACATAAATCCATATGAGTTTGTTTCTTTGAACAGCTACATTAAAGCGCTAATAGAGTTTTTGGCATGAAAGCCATCGACGAGGGCGTGAAAGCCATTCATTGATGGCGCTGGCGTAACGCCTCCGCCATTTTCCTCGAACTTATATCGTTTTAAGCTGCACTTCTCTCAAATATTATTTTATAAGATTTTATTAAACGAGTACATGAATCACTATGAGTAAAGTCTTTCTTTGAACAGCTACGTAGAAGCGGAAATTGAGTTGTTAGTTTCACAAGCGTAGAGGGTGCTCTCCGCCACGTCCCAATAAGAATGGGATACCAGATGTGACTAATTTAAGGCAAATTGGCCATTTCTAGCTAATTTATTCTTTGTTCATATAATTTTTCTTAAGGAATTAAGACATCATTATATCTAATCCTAAATTCAACAGGTTTCTTCGCTGTAGTGGCCTAAAATTTTCTAGAAAAGAGGGAACTTTTCTTGAACTGACATTGTGGGAGCTCAGCCGTTCTCGCCCCCCATCGAGTCTAGCCTACACCCCCGAAAAAGCCTTTGAACGAACGTTAGGTGTTCGCCTCCCGGACACCTGCCCCCTCCCCCTATGTTTACTCAGAGGGGCTGACCTATTCCTGCTTGACTTCTACCTTCTTGTATTTCTGTTTCCTTTCCCTGTGCGGCGTAGCTGAGCGAAAGTTTAGCCGCGCCCGAGGGTTAGAGATGCTCTACTTGCGCCTTTTTCCTGTTAGTAGCGCACCGACCACTCTGAGACCTACCGACAGAAAAGCCGAGACAAAAATCAGTGACAATTTAAAACGCGCCCTAGTCGGCGACGAGCCTGTGATTAAACACACGAATAGTTCGGCGCGATGTAGGCCGTGTGCCACTGAAGCGCTAGTAAAAACTCTTACTGCTACTACTAAGAACGCCAGCGCTGACAATGAAAGCATTGAATTGTTCAGGGCATTTATTCACACATGCGAATATGTGGAGAGTAAAAAACAATACGGCCTTGTGAAAGCACGCTCGAGAAGATCAATATTGCAGTGTGTGGAGTTATGCCCCTTCCGTACCTAGAAGTGTTGATGGAGACTCGTTAGACAATGACATTTTCGATCCAAGACCATAACTTTTTCAATCTCACTAGCCTAGCTAGGCGTCGCCAGCATGCAAGAAGCGTGAGCACCTGAAATCCTTCAGATCCGTACTTACTGGCTCTATATTTGCATGAAGGACTTTGGCTCCGCCCTCTCTATCTTCCACTTTAATAGTGATGATACCTTGATGCTGGATGTTCACGGTTATGTTTCAGTCAATCCTGGAAACACGGATGCCTGAAATTTTACGAAAATGTTGACGATACTCGTTAAGAATATTAGCCGAAGTTTCTGAAGACGCCTCATTCGCAACGGCATCGGGCAACTGCGGAACAGCACCAGCTATAAGGGGCACAATCAGCAGCAACACTGCGATCATTAATATCGTTCACAATAGTTCAAGGCGGAGGGTTGACAGACGCACGCATATCCAAACTCGCAGTTCTTCTCGACACACTGCTGAATGCCCAATCCGCCATCTCTACAGCGCTACACGTACCTGAAACAGCATTCCTCGGTGGCGGAACGAAAGATTGAGATTGTGGGTGTCAGGAGGCATGAAATCCACGTCACATCATGAACACAATGAACATTCTAATCCGGAAAGACAGGAATGATCTCAGGCGCCGGCTTCAAGACAAACAAGGGGTATCAGTTCAGGGACATATTTCATACCTCGAACACAACGCAGAAGACAAACCGGTCAGCAACTCTAAGCCTGTTGACGCAACTACATTAGAGCTCCATAGTATTATATATGTAGCGCAGCGACGTGGCAGCGGTTAGCCGCGTTACTCCTTACTTGATCTTTGCGCTGCAGGGTTGCGGGGGTCAATCAGTGAATTTGTGCGTGAAACGTTAAATTTTTAATGATTTATTAGTTGACTAGAAACTTCCTGAATTCTTTGTTCCTTAGCTTCGAGTTTCTTCCATAAAAAACTAACTGAATTAATTCTAGAAAATTTTCTTCACTTGCGTAAACTTGTTCTTTATCCCTATTAGCTCTACTTTGTTAGATTAGCACTGTTCTGCTCGGGCTGTGTCGTTCCGCTACTGGGGTTCCTGCTACTATTCCTTGTGATGGGAGTTCCGGTGGCGGGGACGCGCCGTCCTGATAAATGGGAGTTCCGGTGGCGGGGACGCGCCGTCCTGATAAATAGTTTTTTTTATACTGGAAATTGATAATGGGTAGTATTGTATGTTTATGTATTCACACAGATTATTAATGGAATTATTTAAATATTGCAAACATCTACCTGCAGTGTTTAAAACTTGTGTCAGCTAGCCACAGTAACTTTTGTAACTTTACCGTTAATGGCTATTCCAAGTCTCGAAGCAGACCTAGTATTATTCATTGCTCCTTACTATAGTTTTACGCTGAGCCAGTATAGCTGCACGCTCATAGCACAATTTAAGCCCTTACAAAGCCCATTCGAGATCTACGCCCACCAACAGACTCATTAAGACCAAGAATATTATGCAAAACTTGTGAATCACAGTCAAGTACATGTTAAGGCTGTGGGTCAAAGCTATGACAACGCATACTGTAATAATAGATCGCATTTGAACAAGCATGTGTCCGTTCTCATCATTGTCATAGTGCCAGTGATCACATCTCTCAGTCACAGCCATAATAGTCTTATAACAGTATTGATGAAATCCGTCATGACGACCCTGCTAGATTTCGTAGACCTAACTACTCGTCCCGATCAGGCGCTTTCGCCGCCGCAACCTACTATTATCTCTGCCTATGCTAATGCCGTATCGTTTCATTTTACAAGATTATACTAACCACGCTGGGTAGTATAATCTTCGCCGCATTACCGTTCCGGATGTCCGCTTTTCGCAACGGTACAGCGCGGCGTTCAATAGTGTAATATTGCATAACTAGCTGTACCCGTGAAATTTTCACGGCTTTCCAAGGCCTTTCAAACGGACCCTTGATGCATTCATATTTTGGCATGGTAATATCGCACTTACTCTACAACCCTGGGACTCTATATATTACGACTATCCTGTTATTTTGGCGGATGATTTCCAGCAGTAGCGTAAATAATGGGGCCGGGAGCGTGGGAGGACGCACTCCCTCCCAAAACAGTCTCAACCTCTAACCACCGCCACCCACTGCATTGCTTAGGACCTAGTTTATTTTGTCAACCAGTTCCTCACATCTCCCACCACGGAAATTTTTCTGGCTCCGTTACTTATTCCCAGTGAAGCTGCTCCGTCCAACCAAAAACCGCGAAATTCCCACGCTAAAATAGTCATTATTCATTGAAAAGACCTTGTCCAGCTGCGACGCACTGCTGACCCCCGCCGTATCATAGATATCCAATTCCCGAAGTCATCGAATCTCTAATTTCCTTCCGTCTATTAGTGATGAAAAGCGTGATGCACACCGCAGGTACATAGGTTGGAACAAGCGTATTAATATACTGTATAGATAATAGGAAAAAAGGCAAGCACATGCCACGCCAATGGAAGAAACCGCGGTGATTGTCGTACTAAGTTCGCCATTCTCTGTTACGGTTAATCGACGATTATCGCTGCATTGCAGATAACTGCTTTCGGATTATTCCAGAATAGGATGTTGATATATTAATGAATTTGACTGAAAAATTATCGCTCTGCTTAAAATAGACCAAAATTCACAGTTTCAGTTGGTTTCATTTAAATGATTCAAACTAGTTTGCAGTAAAAGCTGAACAACACATGTATGTCGTTCACAATATTCGAATTTGAAAAGTGAATAACATTATACCACTAAACTGCTCTTGATTATAGCTGAGCACCATAGTACTTCTGTAGAACAATGCGGCTAGCATATTTTTTTAAAAAAAGCACGACATTAGGTGTAAAAATACATACAGTGAAAGTTTCAAACTTGTTTTATTTCATATATAATTTTGCTGTATCATAGATTCCACGGATATTGCAAAGCAATCATATTACTATTGTTATCAATACCTAAATTGGCTTAAGCCTCTTTTTTCAACCAGAAATTTAATGTTCTAACACAGAAATAGACTTAAAGAGTACAATATACAGGAGAGAAAGTTGACTGCACTGGTGTAATTAGGTACAAAATAATAGACCTTACGTAAGTCTTTACTTTTTCTACTTGGATTTACGCTTGTTTGACTTCACATAATGATAGGTCTCAATGTGTACTACCCGATGGTGAAAAAACTACTTTTGAAAAACCTATCGCTAATCCCCTACTGTTCTAAAGGCCCTCAATTATAAGGGGGAACTCCTGCACTTCTATGTTCTCGCACAGGATCGAGGCGGATGGGCATCAGGCCGTATTCTTAGCGATTTTTATCTCTACTTTCCTGCCAGGACTCTTGTTGAACTTGAACGCCTCGTACCGTAAGACCCATCACCCGCGGATGAAAGCTAATTCAACGCCATAATGTTTGTATGGACAGCTTACTGTAGAGTTTTGACATTTTTCACATCTAGGCTAACCCATCTGACTGAAAAATATATAATATAATACGACTAGGCTCCTTCTGTCTCCTTTCGGGTGGACAGAAACAAATTTATCGCAGTCATTTTTGATGGCCAGATACTTCAAGTTTCTTGGCATAGGTCATATCTAACTCAACGCCACAGACTCCCTACAAAAAAGTTTGAACATATCTCAACTCCTGCCTTATTTGGGTGGAATAACAGATCCAACGCAGTCGTTGATGACTAGCTAACTCATAAAATTTTGCCATTCCTCACATCTCTGACAATCTGACTACCTAAAAAAATACTACTCCACTCCTGCTTCTTTTTCGGTGGACAGGCAATAAAATTCACCGTTGTCACTTTCCAGCTAAATCTAGGTTTTTGCAAGGTCACATCAAGGTAAACCCACCAAACTTAGTAAAAAGTTGTGAACATTGCTCAACGCCTACCTCTTTTTGGGTGTAGACATTTATATCGATATATATTTTCTTCAAATGACAAAATATTGTAGAAATCTATTAAAGCAGCTGAAGAAATTTTGTTACCTACCAGCAGACATTGTATGTAGGACAAGTTACCTAGCACGGTGATCCTAAGCAACAGCCCATCAAATGATGGAGGCACGTGGAGAAGACTACAGTCACTGCACACAAGCTAACTTCTTTATTCAGAACGATCTTTGAAGCGTAAAACTCACACATATTCTCGCTAGCGCAGGGTCCACAAAAATCGCCTAATAATAGGAAAGTGATTATACAAAGTAGTTCCTGGCTTCAGGCGATTTCACCATTTTATGGAGCATTTGAGACAGTTACGGTGAGATGGATCTTCGAGCGGAAAATAGCAAAGGGCGCAATGCCTCAAGGGTTAATTAGATTGCCTTGGCGCAGAACTCTTGCAGCCAGCTATTGTTCCTGCTCTAGTTCACCAACTCGTGGTCCCTTCTGCTATGTAGGGTTTGGCTACTGATACTTGACAATGAACGAAACAAATTGACAATCATAAAATATTTTGTTTGACGTGTTTTCATTATGGAAATTTTAAAGATTACGCAAACGTTGACACATTCATTATGTGCTCTCCACCACCAGATGTCTCTTAATTTTTCAGCAACCCTCTTAGTAATAAAGTTGGTATCCCTGGTGGGCAGTATATTTCCGGCTGCTTGTTGTTCGTCCACTAGCTGGTCTCCCAATGTTTGTACGTCAATATCTGTGAAAGTGCTTAAACAATGCCTCGAATAAATCATGTCACCAGTGATAAAGACAGAGAGCGTATTATTCAGAGCCATATTGACTGTGAAGATTTCTTGGCTCCTGCTTCTACGCTCGTATGCACCGGACAACAGCTTACGCCATCATCGCAAATTATCAAAGAACCGGTAACGTTGAGCGTCAGCAAGGAGGAGGCCAACCACGCGTCACTGATAATGAAACTATTGATTTTATTGTGATGTTGGTAGAAAGCAACCCACTTGCACCACTGAGAGAGCTCATTGCCATCGTGAGAGAAATTTGGCCACGTAAACCCCGTTTCTCCCAAACAACACTAGCATGCGGTTTAGAAGGAGAGCTGTATACCGTAAAATTGGTCCGAAACATTCCTCAGGAGCGCAATAGTGATCGCGTAAAAGAAGCGAGATATGCGTACGCAGCCTGGATGCTGGAGTCCGGCCTTCATCGACACCGTGTGTATGTTGACGACATGGGGTTCAACTTGTAGACGAGACGAGCTTACGGCCGTTCTGTAGTAGGCGCAAGAGTGCATAGGCAAGTTTCCGGCAATAGAGGCAGTAATTTGACCGTCCTTGCAGCAGTTTCCAACCTTGTCAGAATCTTTTATTATGAAATTAAAAACGGATCAGTCACCAAGGACACCTTTAACTCTTTCATCTCATCACTGGAACCATTCTTTGATGAACGTCCTGTAATCACCATGGGTAACTGTTCAGTTCATAAGGGAATCCAGGAATTGCACCCAGCGTTAAACTTCAAATTTCTACCTGCGTATTCGTCGTTTTTAAATCATATAGAGGAATCTTTTTCTGTTATGAAAACTTACGCCTGCACACCACTGCAGCTGAGATCACTGCTACGCAGGCACTAACGGTGGCTGAGCTGCGTAGGAGGTTATTATTATTAAATCACACCAGGCTGGCGACGTAGGAACGGAGAAACTCCATGAGGTTAACAAACCCCCACTAACCAACCCAGCGGGTGGAGAAAACAAAAGAATGAAGAAGAAAAAAAAAGGAGGTTACTGCTTAATGCTGTGGAGATGCTGTAGTGTACGTTACACCGGAGGTTGCAGCCGCCCAGTACTCTCACGCTGGCAGTTACATCATGAAGCGCCTCGAACGTCAACCTATACTTGATTAGGTTTCAAAAACTGGCATTTTGTTAGGCATTTTACGTATGCCTTATTATGTATATGCCTTTATTTTGGGCAAGTTAATCTGTCTTAATTGGGTAATTAAACTTAAAACCAATAGAAAGTGTTGTTAAATCGTTTTGAGTTTTGTCAAAAATTTTCTAAGCTATGTTAATTTCAAATGCCCAGTGTCAAATACAGATGAAGATTGTCAAAACATTTTGCAAATTTATACCTTTTCAACAGTTTCGCAAATGTGTCAAAATGTTTTGTATATTTGCCGAAAGCATATGACCAATGTTAGAAGTTACTGGTGATTGTCAAAGAATAGAGAATGTATATAGATATGGCCAATTGTTCCAAAGCAATTGAAAAAAGGTGTATTAGCAATGATTGATGGAGCTCGCGCAAGTTCTACCTGCTCCTGTGTGGTGAACCAAGGAAGATGTGTGGCCATCCTTTATCTTTTTCATCTCATTCACACGTCACATTGTCCTTGCCAACCTTAAAGCTAAAAGAAAACACGCAAGTTCAGTAGTTATCGATACGGTACCATGTGAAAGTATCTAGTTATATATAGGCTCTTCTGATACTAAAGAAAAACGTAATAAGAAAATTTCGGACGCATGTCAGGAAAAATAAACAGATGAACGGAAAATCGATGCACAATTGCACATGAAATCATCAAGTCAAAAACTGAAAACAAAGAAACTAAAATATATTAAGCCAAAGGAGGAAGCAATCATAGGCCTAAATAGGTCCAAGATTATTTCTAGATGCCAAGATCATTACTAGACAAGATGAGCGACGTCGTAGTTCCCTACTGGATCCATCGTCCTTCCGTACTGGATCCGTTCATCCCTACTGGATCTGTTGTTCTTCCCTACTGAATCTAGTGCCATCCTATCCTTGCGGGATCCACGCTAATAGCTTGACTGGATCTTCACTATATCTTCCCGTGCTTCCCATCGCTTGCCGTGTACTAGACCTGAGGCCGGGTTGCGTTTGTGTCAAAAGCTGGGTGCAGCACCCATGCGTGTGCGTTCGTGCATACGCATAATGTAATGCAAGGACGGACTACCTTTCTGAAATTGCCAAACACCGCCATTCTACAGACCGTTCTCTATCGAAATCATAAGTTTATTTAAAAGCTTACAATACTACAAGTTAAGTACTTATGCGGTCAGAGAGGGTGGTGTTCAAACTCCGCCCTCTTGGAGGCAACTCAACAACGTGTCACCGTTCATATTTGTACTGATTGGAGCATTGTATTTGACCTAATGAAGTACATACAGTAAAACGAGGGTCCCACATTTAAGACTGTACATAGTTTGTAGCTTGGTTAGTTACAGTTACTGACAACTGTACTTTGCTGAATAAAGTTTGCTTTCAACAGAAGTGTTTTGAAGTTTCGAGGTCGCCGTTTTCTCTGGACGAGACTAAATGCTAGTTATGTCTCTTGGTGTTTCTCCAGAAAGCCTATTGTGTATTTTGCACTATGAAAGAAAATTTTCTGTTTAGTTGGGATTGTTCGTCGAAATAAAAGGGAGTAACTGTTGTTTTCGTTATTTGTCGCTACTCTACTGTTCAGGAGTGTTTCTCTAGGAATGGCTAAGGCATTATTGATTCCTGTTTCTATTCATTCTGGAGGATAGTTGCACTTGCTTAAATATCCGAGTTCTTGTAATCGCCTGCGTTTGATTATCGGATCTGAAACAATAGGTCATATACGGCGGGCCAAGTTGTGTTGAATGGCTACATATGGCGACGGTGGCTAAAAAAAAAAAAATGCATGTGGTCAGTAGGTTTTAAGACCATTTTAAGACCAGTCAGATAACATTAGCTGTCGCCGCCTTAGATGCCGTAATCGAAGTGTGTCACCACAGATCGGTAAAGAATTTATGGGGAAATTCTACTAATAAAAAAAACTTATTAGAATGAAATGTAGCAACACGAAATATTAGAAAATCATGGCTTAAGCCAGTTTCAAGACAATTATGGAAATGGTCAATTAAAGGTTTTTTTAAGCGTTTAAAATAAGGAACTTATTCGGATCGATATGTTCAGCGGAAGAACATTCCTTAAGGGGCAAAAGACTGGCAATAGATTTGTAGAAGACAGCCAACTATACTTGCTCTCTTCCACGTGGTATATAGAACTGAGTCTACATCACCTCCCATAGCTACATGGCTAAGATGAGAGTTATCACAGATTCATATAATAGTGTAGCGCAAATAAACAAGTCGACAAAATGGACGTTAAGTGAACGGCAAATTTATTTATTGATCGTAGCCTATGTTTTTTTTTCCTTCTGAAGATGGGATATTTCATCCTGAAACGTCAAGTTTTAATATCGTCGACTCATATTTAATAATTAAACTGTTAATATCATAATTTCACTGTTTGTCTCGTGCTGTTAACATCTCACAAAGATTCCTGTGATTTATACTCTTCTATTAATGACGTAATTATAGCGTAATAAGCCATTACGGACAATACAGTCAACACAACTACCCACCAACGAAAGTGGGGTGGCGAGTGTTTTTCCATCCTTGCGTGACGATGGAAAACCTGGGTTCAAGATTTCGTGCGTCCGAAAAGTGGGGGAGAAATGGCCATCGGTGGATCCGGTGGGCATGTTTCCTTTGTTTTATAAGCAGCTGGCTGATGTTCTTGCTCCCAAGCTTGCAGTGATCTTCCGGCGCCTGATACGGGTAGGAAGTTTTCCTCGTTGTTGGCGAACTGGGAATATTACTCCTATTCCTAAGGGTGCGGTGTCGCCCTATGTGGCCAACTATCGACCCATCACCCTGACGCCCATATTGTCGAAGGTGTTCGAGAAGTTGATTGCTGGTAAGCTGGGTCGTTTCGTTGAGGTTAAGGGGGTTGCTGCCTGCTGGTCATTTTGCGTCCACAATTGGCTTGGGCTGTTGTGACGCTCTCTTCTCGGTGCCCTGGATCGTGGGTCGGAAGCACGCCTTGTCCAGTTGGACTAAGCGCGACGTTTGACAGGGTTAACCACAGGGGTTTATACAAGCTAGAGTCCTGTGGTGTGGGTGCGAGATGCGAGAAAAAGGTGGTGATTTTTGCTCGCATCCTATCATGGACACGTTTAGACTAGATAGTGGAGACATGGGGTGGTTTCACGCATCGTGGTGGGTGTGGAGACAAAGAGTGAATGCGCGGCATAGGGCTAAAACACACCTTAACAGGGGTGATCAACACCTTGAAGGCGACGTTGCCCGATTACGCTCAAAATAGGCTCAATCGTCGTTAAATGGCGCGCTAAAGCGTTCTAGCATTGTCTGGAAGCTGTGCGACTTTTACAAAGGGCTACTCTCTCGCACACCTCCCCCATAAGGTGGTAGGTGCCGTCTAATTTTCTCCTATCTAATTACTAATAATTGTCTAGTTTCCGGAAGGTGGGAACAGAATCTCGTCTGTTGGCAGATCTGACATTATTGACGCGCCTCTGGGACAATTTTGAAGCCATTCTCAGACTCTGGCTCGAATCATGTTCATAAAAGTCTACAATATGTTGCCAGCGGGCTTTGGCCAAAAGTCCATCAGACAACGGTACATCAACTGGGTCATTTAGTAGCAAATTAGCGCACTTTTCAGAAGATGCGGAGGATCTCGGAAGACAAAATAACAACAATTGTCAATGATGATCTGGGGATGAGACTGTGTACATCCCAGGATTTGAAAGCACTTTCAATGTTTGAACTTTGGTCGGTAGTAAAGCCCATCCATCACAATGGAACAATTGAGTTTCATCAGATCCACAGTCTTTTTTTATTTTGTTCTTAATTTCTGGGATTTCAAGGCTGTTCCAGTAAGATAGTACCCAGTTTGGAACGCATGCTTGGCTAGTTTAATGGTTCGATTACAACGATTATCGGTTAACGCATGTGTAAGGTCTAGACTCTGGTCGTATGCTAGTCCTCATCTTAGGATCTTTTCATCCATGAGTATGAAGCAAACTTTTTCATTGGGTAGTCTGGAGTTTATTTTAAGACTTAAGATGGAGATGTTAAACTCATTGACTCCAAGAACTGTACGGTACCTCTCAAGAACTCTCAGTGTAGTGAAAGGTGATGGAAGGGGTAGTAGTTTCAGCATGAAATTGTATCCTGAAGTTGTACCGTAGTCCCCACCATTACGTTAGCAGCTATCCTTTTTTAAAATTCTGAGTAATTTGTTCGACAAAGTTTGCAACGCAGGAATTGCATACGACAAAGTTCTGCCTGGTAACGTCCAAGAGAAGATCGAGTTTGGGCCAATTATTTATCAAAATTAAATATTTTGTACAACACATCCTTGTTCCGATACCGCACTCTCTTACACTTTACTTTGGTGCTTGATTTTGCCTTGGAAGGATTTTGTAGACAGCCTTGTTTCACTTCCAACTGAATGTTTTTCGAGACTAATGGGCCGATTTTTTTCTAATCGGGGTCTGCTTGGGTCGTCGTCCTTTTTGAATAACTGACGCCTGCATCCTTTTTGCACTTGCAAGTCTTGAAGTTTATGGACGGCAGTGCTTATCACTGGCTGGGGTACTACTGAAGTTTCAGATGTTCGAGGAGAGGGTGATGTAACTTTTGAACATGGGAGAACGATTGGTTGCAGCAGAAGATACTGATAGCGCCAGCGCCGTACGTGTAGTTAAATGCACAGATTTTCCTCGATGCAAATGTCCTGATGAAGGCGCCAGTTTGTCTGCAGGCAGTGGTAAATGCCCAGAAGCCCCAACTTTTCTTCGAGGTGAAATGTTTGGTGATGATCCAAGCTTGCATTGGTAAAGACCAATGTTTTATTGGTTCCACTGGTGAAGAGACTTCATTTTACAGGAGACTGTGGATTTAAACACTTATACAGAAGTACTGAAGTAAGCAGCACACGATGACGACTTAGTGCAGGTCTACTCATTTCCGATGACACTAGGCGTTGTACGCTGGGTGACAACCGAGCACGACACTGAAATGGGTGACGCTGGAGGTTGCACTCAGGGTGATGACCGGACAACACGTGTTGGAGTGGATGTCACTGGAGTTTGCCCTGTCGGTGATGACCGGGCAAGACGTGCTGAAGTCGACGACGCGACAGATTGCTCTCTGGGTGATGACCGAGCAGCGAATTTTTTTCCTGAACCTTTCAGCAAGTACAGTCTCAGGGCAGCAATTGGCGTAGCAGGTCACAGGCCACAGTGGGAAGGGCGAAGGGTGATTGTTTGTGATGGTGTTGCAATCAGATGCGTACCTCGATAAAACTATGTAAATTCACAATTTACGTGCCGCGAAGTTTATTCTGATAATTAATAGGCATCATCAATTAAGGTGTGTGACGTACTTGAGACGTACTTTAACTTCATTTATGTGTGAGCAACATGTGAAAATTGCTCGTGTGTTAGCAGTTTATATTGAGTCTGTGTATTTTGTGGACATGTTCTAGGAAATAAATGTCACCAAGGATTGCGCGCAATGCCTAGCCAATAAGTGAATTGAATCATTCATACATTAAATGGATAGGTTTGTTTTAAGCTATGTTAGACTAGACCAGGTTCTATTAGTTCAATGAATAGTAACATAAGAGATGCGTGCATAACTATAAAAGTTTACGACGAGTACTTACTGAAGTATTACGTAGGTTATGTTTTCAGTTTTTTATTCTCTAACTCGACATAACTCAGCCTAGCCGTGCCTAATCTAGCCTAGGCTAACGTAATGCTTGCTGAACCCTCATTACCATGGCATGACCTACCTTATCTAACCTGAATATATCTGACAGAAATCAACCCATTTATGAAACAGCTGATTCATCTCACTTCTAGCCCACTTGACTTAACTTGACCGGAACTGTGGGCAGGAACTTTAGCTTAGTCGATTTGAATCGTGTTGTAGGTGTTAGAAGCGACTCGCTTATGTTGAACTGACTGACATCTCAATTGTTCAAAGTAATGAGTTTTTAGAAGCCTCACACGTGATAAATTTTGACTCATCGAATGGAACTACAATAAACGGGATGAATTCGGGACACCTGTCTGCAGTTTCGGACAAGTTAAGTCGAGTAGGTTTGGCTTAGATCGACTTTCAGGTCCCAATCGAACACGCCCTATCATACCTTTATTGATGTCCATTGATTATCAATGGGCATCAATAAAGGTATGTTATGTACTTGAATTTAGTTTTAGATTTGAAATGCTTGTGAAAAGTGCATGCGTATATTATACACTGGTCTATGTGTACATGATGCGTACGCGCATAGTGTCTCTATCCCAATGTTCAGTTAAGACTGTAGATTGGCAACAAATTACCGCTCGCGGAAAAACTAGGTTAGAGAAAAAGTGCTGCTTATTTCGGCCCTTAACAATGGACTTAATTTACACCTACACTATTACGAAGTAAAGAATTTGAAGGTCGCACTATGACTCACTACCAAATATTAAAAATGACAGAACTACTAGGCAATCCAGCGTAGATCATTCATCACTTTCGGTCGCATCGAACACCTATAACACCACGCAAAAAGACGAAACTCAAGTTCCTTTCAAAAGTCCGGACAAGTTAAGTCAAGTGGGCTTGACTTAGCTCGACTTTTAGGTTCTAAATCGAAAACGCCTTTAATACCGCTTGATTTAAGCCAAGCATTTGAGTTTATGCCCTTCTCGAACGCGCTTCAAGTTAAGTTACAGGGCACTCATCATACATCGAAACCATTAATTTCTTCATAGTACATCTGAACAAGGCGAGTACAATGTAAGTGCATCGTCAAGGGTATGAGAACATATAGAACGCTTTTTGTGAATTATTTGAACGTAGTGCCTTTAACATTTTTTTAACCTAATTCGTCGTAAGCGTAAACTACCATAAATTTCCTGTATCAGCTGACCAGTGTCTACAAATAATGTATGTGTGTGTGTTACAACGAACAAGCTGAACCCAGCGTACTGCTTCGGCAATGAGTAAGATGAATCAGCAGTTTCAGAAAAGGGTTAATTCTAGTCAGATATGTTTAGCTTAGATGGGGTAGGTTATGCCATGGTAATTAGGGTTGAGCAAGGATAGCGATAGCCTAGGTTAGATTAGGTACGGCTAGGCTGAGTTACGTCAAGATAGAGAGTACGGAACTGAGAACATAACCTATGTAATACTTCAGAAAGAAAACTTAGTAAATTTCTACAGTTATGCAATCATCTCTTTAACATTACTCTCCATTGCACTAATAGAACTTGGCCTAGTGTAACATAGCTCACTCAAAACAAGCCTATCTATTTAATGTATGAGTAAAACAACTCACTTATTGGCTAGGCATTGCGCGCAATATGCTTGGTGACATTTACTCCCTATAACGTGTACTTAAAACTGCTAACACACGAGGAATTTTCACATGTTGCTCACATTTAAATGAAGTTCAAGTACATCACACTCCTTAATTAATGCCTATTAATTATAAGAATAAACTTCGCGGTACGTAAATTGTGAATTTACAGTTTTTTCAATGTATGCTTCTGAGTGCAACACCATCACACTTCGCCCCTCCCACTGTGGCCGGTGACCTGCCACACGATTGGCTGCCGTGAGACTGTACTTGCTGAAAGGTTCAGGAAAAAAATTCGCGACCGGGCAACACGCGCTGGAATGGAAGACATTTGAGGTTGCACTCTGGGTGATGACAGGAAAAGATTTGCTGAAGTAGACGAGGCTGTGGACAATAGTTTAATTACACACAGCCATTGTAGAAGAAATAATCAAGGAACATATGGCGCAACATGACACGTACGTAGTACAGGCCTATGTAGATACGTAGACGTAAACTGAATTCAGTCAACAATGGTGCAAAATAGGAAGGATTGTACTTGAGTTGCAACCTGCCATATTATTATTACTATTATTTTTATTGAACATTATCATTATTGTCTTATATAGGTACCTTCGCCAATACTCAATTAGTGATCAACATTGTGGAAACTTCGTCATTTGACATAGCTCGGTAGGAATATTCATCTAGGCATTCCTGCCGGAAAGTTGTGGTTGGCTCAGGGCGCTACTACTGGCCGGAAAAAGGCCGAGAGAACAAAAGGAAGATATAGCTATACTGAGGAGGACGGCCCTTCACACAAGAAAATAGAAGCGTCCAGCGCAGCTAATACGTCGGCTATCTCGTTTGACAGTCCCCCCCCCCCACGTGAATCAGAAAAAGAGAATCTTAGAGAGCCAACCTGTCCTACCAAAGTTACCTTCTCAGCAGAAACTGGCCAGCTGCAACATTCTCTTCGGAGAAGGGACTCTGGATAGCCCTTGGATCGGCAACACTAATATATCTGCTATTGTGACAGGAAAGGGTCCCTAAAAATGCAGCTGCCAATGAGGACAGTAAACAGGATTGCGAAGTCGGATGGTTCAGGGTCCAACTCTGACTCCAGGCCCTCAAAATATCCAACTGTTACTCGACGCCCTCCACATTTCCAACTCTGACTACAGCCACACCGGATTAACAACTCCAACTCCTGGTAGCTACCTACTTAAAATTTTTAGCACAAAATTCCGACTCCTTCAACTTAACTGGTAGTTATTTAGCTAACGTAAATTTTCAATGTTTCCAAATAATTCTCAACAATATCTAAACATATTTCAAGTTTAAGATAGAAGTTAAGCGTTTTTACAAAGATATTGCGTCATTAGCATCATTTTGGACATAGTAGTTACCTACCTACATATATAGCTACATTGAGCTATAGCCTAATTAACCAATAATTACCAGGCTCAAAATCTGGTTACACAACGTCCTGGGGTACAGCTGCTCTCATTGGGAAATAAAATTTAAACTGCAACCAGTCACACTGAGCAGCTAAAAACCAAAATTTTTGAATGAAAAACATGATGTTTGGTTGGTTTAAACAATATTTTTTATTTAGTTAAAACTGGTTTAAACCAGCCAACCCTGGCTTATAACTAGCGTGGCCTGCGCGTCATCAGGCCGCCTCCACTGTCTGGCCACCGGACGCCTCTTAGCTTCTATGAGCTGGCTTTGGGTTTGGGGCTCTGGGTAGCCTCTGAGTTGGAGGAAATCAATCAATCAACTTTATTAGGTACTCACATGGGTGGTACAATAGTTATGTTAGACATAGCTTATCACTAGACTTAGATTAAATAGAGATAGCGCTTGATAGCCTTAGTACACGTTACATCGCATTCCGGCTTATTGTTTGGCGTCTGTTTGGTAAGAGTATGCGCTGCCATCGGCTATACATATTTGACAGTCTGTAGCAAGGGCCATCGCTAACCACGTTTATCAGCGAATTAGCTGATTTTTCTATTCTGTTTTGGAGACTGTAAGCACATTTTCTTGTTCCGACCTTCAGACAGTCAGTATACTTGTGAGCAAATATCACACTAGCACTATACGACCTAGGTACATTCATAAGCCGGCGAAATGTCATTATAAGCCACACGTAGGCGCCCAATGGTCTTCTGCTTAAAGTTCGACCAAAGCGAGTTACAGTACATAGGGTAACAATAGCTACAAAACAGCTGACACTTGACCTCTTCAGAGCAGTGACTAAATTTCCTCACTAGCAAGTTGCCCACTGCGTGTAGCTTCCGAGTTTCGTTCTCTATGT
>LQNS02277275.1:5885540-5901054 GCA_001587735.2 Parhyale hawaiensis | reverse complement strand
GAACTAACATTCATTAATATATTTGGATAATACTAGAATTTGTGTTTAAATGTTCATGCAACAAAAGCCAAAAATATCTCTATAGCCTATAAAACGTTATTAACATTCCCCATCACTTGTTGAGATGGCTCATGACAAAATAAACGAGATCAATTAGACAATTCCTCGTCAGTAGAAGTAATTGTGTAAAGGTCATCAATATAGAATAGCATTTTGAAGAACCCAAATCATATCCACCTGGATTACATGGTTTTTAACCATAAGGAGTTTTAAAACTAACTAAGGAGTGTGATTGTCAATAGATTTGTATCTAGTATTGTATATAAAATGCATCCAAGTATCTAGTATCTGTATCTAGATGCATTTGAAAAACT
The DNA here is from genome assembly GCA_001587735.2 of Parhyale hawaiensis. NCBI lineage: Eukaryota > Metazoa > Arthropoda > Malacostraca > Amphipoda > Hyalidae > Parhyale > Parhyale hawaiensis. The sequence goes on along the minus strand of LQNS02277275.1, from coordinate 5,900,680 downwards.
ACCTGTTTCTTGATTAATTTTAAGAGTGTATCTAGTATCTAGATACTTTTTGAGTATCTCTGCCCATCTCTGTCATTGGTCACATAAGTGACTGTTTTGTTAATAGTCCATATATGATTACAATACAACTTCCTATAATATACATTGTTTCTTGCCGAGAATGACGAAATTAAATCACTGTGATATTTCACGAACAATAGGATGTACAGTGGCCTCAGAACAAAGTTTACACCTGTACAACAGAGACACACTTATCGCATAATCCACCAATAAAATTATTTTTGCATTCCCTGCCATATAAGAGGAAAGAGAAGGGTGGTATGACATGTGTTTCTTCACCCCAAAATTCCCGCCACCCAGTCACTCTGTGATCTATCAAGGCTCGAGCAGAGTGAGTAGTAGGTAATGTGGCGAAATATGTGCTCGTTACCATTGACCTCGCAACCTTGAGCGTGACCTTCCGGTTTAGGACGGCCAATCCACTTCCGTTGTAGCGAGGGTCGGGGAGGGGGGGAGGCGAACCGAAAGTGGGCGGGGCCTGGGAAACCGGAAGCAGGCGGGGCCTAGAGGTCAAAGGTCACGAGCACGTATTTCGCTAATTACCTACTACTAGAGTGCACGTATGTTGCGCTGCCAGGGGCCGGATGCACAAACGCCTTGTAAATTACGGTATCGTAAACTGTACAGTTCCTTCAAGAAGTATTGATGTCGCTGACAGATTTTAGCTCATTCTCATACTGATTCTTCACAAAGTTATGATCAAAGTGGTTTCAACCTCTAACCGATGCATATCTCAGTAATAGACAGACCCATATGCAAAATCGAAGAGTAACAATGTAATACTTCAGCAGTTAAAAGGTTGCATTCGTGCCTGAAGCTGTACAGTTGCAAGCTTGTAACTTTACAAGGCGTTTGAGCATCCAGCCTCTGGTCCACGGGCTTCTACTTTCCTACATTTTCACCCGTTTTGGCACCATCCCAAAATGCCACGGCATCGCCATAGGTCAGAAGAATCATACATGCCATTGAAGAAAAGACGCGAGCCGTCACCATAATCTAGCAGGGAGTGCAGGTGAATCGCGTAACTGTCGAACCGAATATCAGCAGAGTGTCCCTCATCAAAATCAAAAACTAGCTGCCTCACTGGCTGCCGGGATCATACCGCCACGCAAAATGGGATTTGGGCGCAAGAGAAGAACAAAACATTGAGCGTCTTTGCTGCTGTCTTTCTCTTGCGCCAACATCGTACTTTTTGCGTGGCGGTATGGTACCGGCATGGAGTGAGGCAGCTGCTTTTTAAGCTTGAACAGGGCTACTTAACTGATGTTGAATTCGACAGTTACGCGATTCACCGGCACTTCCTGCTCTATAATGGTGACGGCCCGAGTCTTTCCTTCAATGGTATGCTTCTTCCAACCCATCGTGATGCCGTGGTGACTTTTAGTATGGGGCGAAAATGGGTGAAAAGTTAAGAAAATAGAGGCGCGTGGACCAGGGCAACATTCGTGTACAATCATCGAGCTCTGATAGACCACAGATTGACTGGGCAGCGAGGATTTGTGGGTGACGCTGGGGTGATGCAACATATGTCATACCACTCTTCTCTCTCCTCTTCTATGGCAAGGAATGCAAAAATAATGGTATTGGCGGATAATGCTAAAACTTTGTCTTTGTGGCACAGGCGTAAACTTTGTTTTTGCAGCCACTGTACATGCTATTTTCCATGAAATGATATCACAGTGACTTAGTTCCGGCATTCTTGGCAAGAAACAATGTATATTGTAGAAATTAATATTCTATTGTAAATCATTAATATATATATATTTAGACCATTCAGAAAATAGTAGTCGCTAATGTAACCAATAACGAAGTAACAGTTGCACATGAGGTGTAATTATTATTGGTAACTGCTGCGGTACAATTGCTATCGGATTTTCTTCCTCACTATCAGCGATAGCTATCGTATTACTATGTTAGTCGTGAGTGTTGCTCGTTACTTCGGTAAAACACTTAGGGGTCACCGTTGCTCCTTACTTTCCAATTTTTCTAAAGTATTACCTGTAATTAATATTTTTTTAATAAATATCGGCAAAAGCACTGCTTGTAATCATTATCTTCCTAATATAATTAATTTAATATCTAGATATACATCATTCAGTATGCCAGCAATAATTTTCATAACTAAAGACAAAATTTCGTCACGAGAACTTACATAAGGAAGCTACAGCCTAGTGTGATAAACACGAGGCACTTTGCTTCCGAAATTGAGTACCGAGCTAGGGGCCGGATTCTCAAACGCCTTGTAAAGTTACAAGCATTGTAACTGTACAGCTGCAGGCACGAAAGCTATCATGTAACTGCTGAAGTTTTAAATTTTTACTCCTCAGTATAACATCGGAGTCTGTCTATTATCTAGGTATGCATCGGTTGGAGGTTCAAACCACTTTGATCATAACTTTGCGAAGATCAGTATAAGAAAGTGACAAATTCTGAGCAGCGATACGAGTACTTCTTCCAGGAACTGCACAGTTTACGTTACCGTAAATTTACAAGGCGTTTGTGCATTCAGCCCCCGGCGGGTGTGTAGGCGATCTGTGTGGCGCGCGGTGTGCAGAGTCGGAAGTTCCCTGATATCTACAACGACCGTGGGGGCACTTAAGTTTGCCCAGAATGGAGAGGGCAGGGGCGTGGGTTGTCGAATCTTCCGTCAAGTTCATGCGACGGGTTCTTAACGCCCGTTTTCAACTACAGCCGTACTGACTTTTCTGGGCCAGTTGGTTTATATCCGCATCACGAACAAGTGCGTTTTGATTTCCCAGTGGATCGAGCGGTAAAGGTGACACCGCATTTACATGAAATTTTACCGTTAGGAACGCCAAGAAGACTTGAGTGCGACAAGAGCACGATTAAGTTAAGAGAGGAACTCTATGGAAAAAGGGATTGAAATTCCTTTTGACCTTTATGCATTGTCAGTGAGTTGCCAATACAATGCAATACCTTCAATATGTGTAGTTACTTCCATAATTCCGTAAACTTTTTTAATTTGTAACATTTGATCAACTTTCCAATATTTTTGTTTTCTAGAGCATAACATTAGCAGAGGCGATATTTATTTAACTATTTTTGGTTTGGTAGCCATATTTATCACTGAATAATGAGAAACGGCATGAAATTTAGAACAACTTTCTCCTCATTCGACGAAGAAAATAATTACTTCAAGGATGTCAATTAATTCTTGCCTGCAGCTTCTATGAAAATGTTATCAATGCAATGCTTATTTACTTTCCGTACTAGGTATGGTCCAAGTTGCACCAGTAGTCATGAGGTACATAAAAGGACGAGGTGACTCTCTGATGAGAGAGATCTGATGAGCGGAGTCTTGTACATGATAACTATTTCAGCTGCAGTATCTTGATCAACAAAATTTTGAAAATGAAATAACATGCCACAAAAAAACGGGTAGGTCGACAGAGACCCCGAGTAAAACGGGCATTGTATGAGACCCAGCTTCGGATAGTTACCAGATCCGTCATAGTTGATTCTTTCCACGCTCACCTTAAATTTACGGGAGCAGGAAAAAATTGGTTGTCCGTCCAATCATAAACAATGGTGATATGACAAGCGTAGGCTATTTTGAAACCCCCTTTTCTAACCCGACAGAGTTGTAAAATAACTTAGGGTTAAATTAATGTGATCTCCGGGTGGAGCTAAAAATGAGAAATTTTATAAGACGATAATCATCGAAATCGGTCCAGCAGCTTTCGAGAAAAAAAATGGACAAGGCCGTATTTATATATAAGTGCTTAGGGTAAGAAAGTAAATTAGCCCTGACAGGGTTAAGGCTAAACTTTTGGGAAAAGAAATGGTGTTTGCCTTTCGACAGGGTCAAGATACAGGGTTTTAAAAGAAAATTGGGTTGATTGGCCCAATAATAAAAAAAAATGGCGCGTGCGACAAGCGATTTTGATCCCCTTTTTTAACTCTGACAGGGTTGTAGGGTAACTTAGGGTTAAATTAATGTGATCTCCGGGTGGAGCTAAAAATTAGAAATTTTCTAAGACCAAAATCATCGAAATCGGTCGAGTAGTTTTCGAGAAAAAAGTGGGACAAGAAAAAGTCGCAAGCAAATGAAAAAGTCGCAAGGTGAAATGCTGGTAAGCTTTGACGAAAAATCACGCTCATTCCAATGTTACCAATCTTACAAGATGACGAATTAGTTATTATTCGTCAAGATATCGGAGAAACTACATTTTTTTTTTACTATCTACAGACTATATTAAACCCGAACAACGCCAGTTGCATCTGTTCGTTCGGTTTGACCATGCAGACGCATCAGTAGTACCAAAGAGATTAGCTGGAATTTGTCTATAACTTCAATTCTTAGTGTCCAATGGTGTTGCTCAGTGGAGCGAGACGAATTGCACTAGCCTTTTGCATTTCTAACACGCGATCCTGGCATAAGACTATTTTTTTCTCTACTAGCCATAAGGAATCCCACATGTAGTGTTCTCGGCAAGACTAACGTGATTGGAGAGGGGGGGGGGGGTGGCCAACCATCGCCACATTATTAACTCTAGCCAGCGGCTAGCGACAGTTCACAAGAACCATGGAACCAAGCCCCAAAAGCTCTTTAAATATGGTATGATCTTAAGCACTATACAGTATTATTTTTGTTCCCGAAGTCATACCTTATATTCACTTTTTATGTCTTTTAGTTAGGAAAGAACCACAGCTGTGATAACTCAAGTGTCAATCTGAGTATAGTAATAACGTTCATTGTGTTTTTCATACGATGCAAAGGAGGACCTAATGTTGAGCTTAGTTCGGCCAGAGAAGGTAATTTAGTGAAGCATGACGAAAAAAAATTACTAGCACCGTTAATTCGAGCCATACTATTTTCGAAAGTTTTATGAAGATACACACTATGTCAAAGACAGGTGCCGAAATACGAGGTCACTCTGAACTGAAGAATTTCTTCCCGAAGATTCACAAAGGAATGTCGAGACTATTCGTTTACCGGTACTCAATCCACAAGGCCGCTCAACACGGGGGAGAAATTGAAAGATAAAAGTGGGCTAACTATTTCAGAATGGATTGCAACACAACTCTCAAATTATAAACGATTGAAGTTAAATACTACAGAGGCTAAGTACGCAGAAGAGATGATGAAATTTACCTAAAACTAAAATTTAAAAAACAAGCTCAAGAAGTCAAAGGTAACTTGATGCAGTCAACTTAATGGAAGCAAAATAGGAACGACTGTTATTTCGAAAGAGGTATCATGCTAAGTTAAGTTAGGCTAAATTTGATTAAGCTAGGTTAGGTTAGCATATTCTTTGCTAGCCATATTTACTTTCTCTGCAATAAACTGAAAAATATGAGGAAACGTTAAAATTGTGTTTCTTGTGATAATACATAGGAAATATCGATCTTTTAGTGCTCGTAACATTTTCATTTTCAATTTTTCGAAAATAGACATAAAAGTGCATTAGGAATGTGCATTATGGTTTCATAATTTTGTGGGCGATGAAACCGAAATAAACCCACATAATTAGCAATGCTGTATCAAGTAATATGACTAACCGAAGTCTATTCAAATGACATTGGATTCTAGAGTGAGCGTGTGAACAAATACAGACATAAAGCTGGATTTAAGGAGAAGGCACTAGCGTGTTGCGTGGTTTGGTGCATGTGCAAACTACCTTGAAACGTGTGTGCGACATTGTGTGGCGTGGTAAATGTGCGAACGGGGCCTAATTGGACGATTGTAACATTATTTTCACGACATTTTTGAAATACGCGCAAAAAAAAAAACGTGTTGGAGGCCCCAGCAGTTGTTTCGCAGTTGAATGTTTTCCTTCATTTGATGGATTGTTTGTATTCCAGACCATGAATCGCTTATTCGGTTTCAATTTTGAATATTCTTATGCATCCCTTCTTAGGGCTGAGGTCACCCAAAAACTATGATGAACTTGAGGAAACAGTAAGAGGACTCGCAGCTAACCCAAAAGTATACCGTTTGTGGCGATGGTACTACATGTGAAAGAAGTTCATGACAATAGCAGGTGGACGTCGAAAAGGAACCTATGATAGGCTAGCTTTGTTCGGTGGGTAAGAATCAAGATTCGACTTATAATTTTTTTTCTTGCGAATTCTTTATTCTGTTGGTAATTTTTTTCTTGCGAATTTTCTATCGTTAGTAATTTTTTTCTCGCGATTTTTTTATTCTGTTAGTTAATAGTTAAGCTTAAGCGGAAGTTTAAGCGTCCTTTTCCGAGCAGAACGATATCACAGAGGAATGAGCAAGGGACATAGCATCTAATACTAAGAATGACCTTCGTGTGTTTATATATAAATATATATATAGATCGATTAGAAGCAATTGAAGAAATTTTGATACCCACGACGCGCGTTTCGCTGTTCTCCAGCTCATCAGGTGGGAGGGTCAAAGTTGTTAAATTTAGTTCTTGAAATCTTGTAAAATTTAGAGAGGTTATCATAGGAAGGTGTAACTATGATATTGGCTGTTCCAAACGTATAAATGAAATTTTCAATCAAGCAAATGAGTCTGGAAAGAAGAGGAAGAACAGAATGAAGCATGAGCAAGTAGGAGTATGAAATCGGGAAGGAAGCAAAGTGTACACGAAAGAGAGACGTCCCGAAGACCTAGCTAACGGCTGAGGTAACGTGTAGGTTTCTCATTCTGTTGCACTTCACGTACTTCTATCACAAAGGCTTTTCTGTGTTTATTACTTTGAAAAAAAGCCTTCAACAGTTTATTCTGTGTGCGCTGTAATTTGATTTTTATTTGTAACTTAATTATGGGAGTGGTTTTGAAAATTAAAAATAGGTAGTTTAATCTAACTGAGGAAATGATTTTACAGTGCTCGAAGGAAGTATTAGTTTCATAACAGGCGAGTTTTCGTAGTTCAATCATGTCTGGGATATTTCTTTTGGGTTGTGGTAAACCTCTTCGATTAAGGTAATGGTACCTGAACGGCATATATAATACCTCGCCAATTAGAAATTTTGCATTCAAGTCATTGTGTGAGGTATGTGCTAAAGGATAGGTGCACTTTACTCTGGTTTACTGAACAACTATTGTGTTAGTAATATAGTATGTTAGTCGCCCTCTTGCAATAAAAAATTTGAAAGAGGGCGCCCATTTTTTACCCCAAATGTGGGCAAATCATTGTATACCCCACTTTACTGTATTGTATAAAAAACTTCCTACGGGGAGAAATATACGCTTTTTATTTCAGTTAAGTTTGCTCACCTTAGGTTTTGGGGGAGCAAAGAGATACACTGCACCGGTAGTACAGGTACACCGCAACCATTTCCCCATATGCATAAGTAGTAGTTAGGTGCTCTCCCAGCAGCATGCTCGACTGCAATAGACGTGACCATTGAAAGTGACTTACGCTAATCCCTCTGGGCTGAAACCTCCGACACTATTAATAGTTTCAACGGTCTGATTCGTGAAGTTTTTTTCTATCAATCAAAAGATTCACCGGAGAAGCTCGGAGCTTACTGTAACTTGTATACCGGCAGACAGTTGAATATTCAAGAATCAAAATTAAGCTGATATAAAAGTTTTTTTTTGCTTCTTCTTGGTATGAAGTGGTTTTTAACGGCCACGAAGAAATTCAGCTCGCGAAAACATGAGCAAATTCATGTTTAATGGGAATAAAATCAACCCAGACTAAGCCTCTCCAATATCCATGAAGGAATTTAGCTAATGAATAAAAAATGAAGTATACCACCCTTCATCTACCATGCTCGAAAGAAGCACATCAAATAGCACCGAGCTACTGTTCACAACGGAGCGGGGTTCTGAAAATTCAGTACCTATTTACCCTTTCGAGCAGTTACATATTCTGAAAGTTATTATATTAATGTCATCGTAATTCCGAGGGCTAAAAATTTCACAGAACGTTATCTCCAATTGTTTCATGTTCATCCCATCTAAATCCTCTACAACGTAACGAAGGACCAACTAAACAGCAATCAGGATGTCGAGTAAGCAACCAACAATCGTGAATTATCAACTAGTGGATTCGGTTCTTGTCTCCCTGTAAAGCAGCAGAGGGCAGCAAGCAGCACACACAAAAAAGTAACCGCTGACGAGGCTTCAGAGCAGCCCCGTCCAAGGGTTGCTCCTGCTTCAACCTCCTCTTCGCTTCCTGATTCAAGGCACCACTGATTTTCCTAATCCCCTGCACCGCGTGCAGTAACTCGAGCATGATATCTCATTAAAACTACTATGTTTTAAATCTTGTGAAAACATTAGGCGAACTAAAGATCTTTTCCAAAAAAATATTAGTCCTACAACTGCAGTTATAGTATCGCTAGTATCTTTCGATTTTGCGAAGCTGTTTTCGCTTATCCACTTGAGATGTACAAATTTTTATTGGATGGTTGTCCTTATTTGTGATGTATTTCAGATAATTGAAAGATTGATCGAACAAAAAAGTTTGACACTTATGGATCGTGTGAAGGAAGCTACGCCAAAGACTATCAGAGATCTTATTGGCACTACTGAAGACTGTGAATATACTTCTCTTCACTGTGAAATCCTACGCGTGAAAAAGTATTACCCAGAAACTTCGAGGAAAGCGTAATTTATGCCAATATATGCTGGATCCACCCAGCCAATACATCGGCCGTATGATCTGCTCGTGCTATACCGGTAAGTGCCAAGAATTTCTACATGGAATTATACATTTCAAATCCTTGAACTATCATTGTTTTTAGGTTTATTGAATTTGGTTGCAATATCGTTGAAAATAATCTTATATTTTTTCCGGCTTTTGTCTTAATTCTGATAAGGAACTTCAGGAAGGTCTTGAGTTTTATATCATACCTATGCCAAGTAAGTGAACATTCTCAATGTTTGTTCAAATTTCAGGCTTACAAGGTGGGTCGGGAATCGTGTTGTTGTGTATGAGGCAGAAGTAAATCATATGATGTACGGTGTTCCCATTGTGAAGACATCACATCCGTGGTCTCAATTGCGGCAAGGGAAACTCTCAAGGAAATCGTAGTTCCAGTTCCCGTAGATGATGTGACACTTTTCGGACCTCCTCCGTACTTGCTACAGAGCTAGAATAAAAAAAAATGCGAGCTCGTGCTATGTTGTGAGTCGCCGATGAGTGACGGTTGCCATGGTGTTCATGATTCGAGTACTAAAAGCCCACCCATCCTCAATCACGAAGGAAAAAGAGAAAGTAATTAGTGGATTTTTGAGTACTGTTGGCTCTGATGATGTGAATAGTGTCAAGTTCAGGAGCACTACCTTCAGTTGACTGTAGAACGTAGTGTTCTGTCTACTGATGGCGAACCTGTTGATGAAATGGATGTTCGCCAATCAGTCAAAGATGGGTTGAAAGCTTATGCGAATCAGAACATCAAGTTTGTAGTGTCAGGCTTTGTTCAGTAGAAGCGTCTGAGAGGTGATTTGCTCTTCTGTAACGCCTCTGAAAGTAGTTAAAAAACTTAAAATGTCCAGGGGTATGGGTGGATCAACGACGAGCTTATAGCCTACGTTCAATTGGGTGTCGTTCGGGAAGAAACTCGTCGTTTGGTCGATGTCGTTGAGGGGATCTTGTTGATAACGGTGGGAACGGAAATAATACAGCTGCTGCAGTAGCACAAGGAAACGCAGGTGTCTATGCAGCACATGCTGAAGGTGCTGCTGGTGTCACTGGTGATGAGGAATCAAACTCCTGAAACGCTTTCCGTTGGAGTTTGAGATCTACTAAACTTGTAAATATACCGTAACGTGGGAGGGGAAATAAGCACATGAACTATGACTTTGCCACTCATATGTGGTTACACTTTTCAAAGTTTTTTTCACATGGAAGTATGTCTTTGAATTACACTCGCACCTCAGGTATTACTCCTGATGATGTCTGATTGTGTAAGGTTCACAAAATGGCTGTTCATTCCACCCCAGCTACGGGGTGACCTGGAATAGGCCAGGGTGAAAATGCACACTTTTGAATTCAGATTTTAGGCCACCTTCTTGAGTGTACATCGTCTGAGACGTTTTTGTATGCATGTGTCTTAGTACTATACTAATTTAAAGTCTTTTTCCTTAGTGACGTACTGATTGTGTTGGGTGCACAAAATGACTAAAAAATGTTCATTTCCCCCTCCCTTCGAGATAGCTTTATGGACACAAAAGTTATACGGGGTGAAGTTGAACATAGGAGGGAAAAAATTGCGTTCAACTGTCACGGGCTTGGCTTAAGGGGATCGTTTAGGCGAAAATGGTCATAATTATCAATTTTCTGTTTTTTGCTCTAATAGTGTCTTCAGGTATGGAGGCATTACGTCCCAAATTTTTAGGGGGCTAGCGGCACTAGAACCCCCCCAAAATGGGGGGGGGGAATGGGTCCACAGGGGGTCCAAATTTACCTTTTTTTTTTTGCAGCAAAATCATCAGTATACCAAAGGCTATTGCATACCAAATTTCTAGGGGGCTAGCGGCACTATAAATGAAACATGCCAAGGGCATTTCCTTTGGAAATACTGCGTTTTATAACAAAAAAACATAAAATTGCCACTATTGAAAAATCTAATTTTCAGACTAAAAAAGAATAGAACTGCCTCAGTTTTCATGCTAGAATAAAAACAAACACAGTTTTGGAATCCTTGAAAGATTCCCTACAACAATTACGTTTCGAAATTTTTGTTTTCTTTTTCGTTTTCTATTGACGTGAGATTTTAGATGGTTGACTGAACTATTTCAGTCACCCATCTAAAATCTCACGTCAATAGAAAACGGAAAAGAAAAAGAAAATTTCAAAACGTAATTGTTGTAGGGAATCTTTTAAGGATTCCAAAACTGTCTTTGTTTTTATTCTAGCATAAAAATTAAGGCAGTTCTATTCTTTTAAAAAAAATATATATATATATTATATATATACATATATATAAAAAACTGAGGCCTAAATGGAAAAACTTACACGAATAAAAAGTGTTTCTTTTTTAATTTTACATATTATGTGAAAATTTCAGCAAGATCGGACCACTAATAAAGAAAATTCCAAAATTTGTAAACGATCCCCTTAATTCAAGGAAAAGCCTCGTGACTTCCTAATGGTCCGCGTGAAGATGAATGTAGGTTTTTCCAAAATTAAACTCAGTATATCTTCCAGTCGTGCACTTCTTAGTTTAGCGCAAAAGGAAAACTGATAACAAAACACTCCACTCCAACGCAAACTGCGCCCGAGGGCACTATCGTCGTTCACTACCACTGCCCGTTCAAGTTAAGCTTTGCTGCGCGTCACCACCACAATAAACACTACCTAGGCTAACCTAACCTAGCCTACCCTTACCTTACTTACCCTACTCTTAACTAACTTAACCCCTTACCTAACCTATGCTTCTAACCTTACCTGACCTGATCTTAACCTTATTTGACCTAACTTAATCAGCGAGCAGCGCGGCGCACCAACTTGAACGTCGCTCACACGCACACGATCTGCGTACACGAACACGCACACAAATCGGTCGTGAACGACGATAGCGCCGACAGGGGGTAGCCAAAAATTGTGCACGGACAGCCGCTGTGAACTCAACCGCTACCGCTCACTCACTGCCTCCCACACTCCGCCTGCCCAGACGTACCTACCGAGCTGTAGGGGCATTAGGCGTAATAATCATGCATGGAAATTTCATATACAGTATCTACAAATCTGTCCCTAGCCTGAACGAGGAAGATTCGTTGCGACCTTGGATGCTCATCGGCTACTGCACACGAATCGATGGCACTGGTGATGTGGTTGCTGATGTGGAAGAGCGGGTTGGATTAGTCAGAGATTTGCGGGAAGAACTGTCCTTTAGAGCTGTCGATAATGGATTGGACGGTTGGCAAGATTTAGATTTTCGTGAAGCAGTTGCAGAGGTTGTGAGTTTGTTGGCCGAAGAGAACGATAAAACAGCTCGACTTGGCAAATCCAAGTTAGTCTGGCATCAGGTGTTCGTAGGGAGTGACATTATTCAGCGACGATTGAGAATGAACACTCATGCAGTTGGCCAAGAGAGACTTTTATTACATAGTTTGAATTGTTAGGAGACTTGTGAAATGTTCTAAGTGAACTTAGTTTAGTCACAGCAGTGAAAGTGAAATTTGATACGATAGCTGAACTTTGTGAGAAAATTGTAATCCAGTGATTCGAAAGAAAATTTCATATATCTACATTTCCCCCTTGTCAGACTTTACCAATCTGTTACTAATAGTTACCATATTACCAAAATATATGCACAGTTGTGAATTAAAACTCAATAATTCAAAGACAGTCTGAAGTAAGCACGTGTTCCTTCCTTTTAATTCGTTAGCACGACCGTCACGCTTCCACAATTAGATAGGAGAAAATTACGGTAATTTAGAAGCCATCTCAGTAGTGAAGAACCGTAGCCAAGCTTTCATTCATTAAGCTGCTGTTGCTCGCAGGTCATAGTTGGATTTGATGTCAGACGTTGAAGTGGTTTCACACTTTTTATCCCAGTACATGGTATGAATGATACGGTCTGGCGTATCAATGAAAAACAACGTACATATTTGTTTTGTTGAATTTCCGCCGGTTCCAGCTCCTTGTAGCTCTTTTAGATCTTCGAACTTCGTCGTGTTTTACACGGCCCAAGCTATATTACAGTAGCTGCCTGTATCCTGTCTACGAACTTATATTTATAGGAAACCGTGCCAACTCCCTCGCCAGTTGTCTAGCGAATATACTGATGGAATGTCTGGCTATGTCAGTAGTTAGTTATTAGCTGCCCACTTACAAAGAAATTGGGAGATGAGACGGCTATATCAAAGAAAAGTAGCGGGAAATATGTACGTAAGAGAAAACTTGCAGAGTCTAACAAAAGCCATTTACCCATAAATTGCTCAGGTGTGTGCGTGTTTCCTGCCTATTTAAAGCATACATAAAGAAAAATTAACTGATTCGGAGCGCGAATATCTCCACCAAGCATTGCAACGTTTATGAAAATTTAAGATGGTCCTGAAACCATTATTTCTTTATGATCATTACCAAAATCTGGTCATTTGTACCTTTTAACGTTAATGACAGTTTGTGTAATTTTATTGTAGATCCATTGGTAATTTTTTTGAGTACACATACGAACAAACTGATCATCGGCATTATGTAGTCATTCATACGTTCTAGCATTTTTTAACAAATCCTGTTGATTTAATGAATATATGTACTAAACTTTTAAAGTTATTTGCTGATAGATATAAAAATTAACATCGAAGCAAATGGTATGAAAATCACATATATCCGGTCAGTTGTTTTTTTGTAATATTCCCCAAAATTACTCAGTTTTATGCAGATTTGTTCATAAATGTTGGAATCATATTACTAAGAAAAAATATGCAGACGGACAGATCTTCACCGAAATTTAATCATCTGTTTCAACTGCCATGTCCTGTAAGTTTCACAAGAATTGTCCAAATATAGTTTAGTTATCTTGAGAACAGAAAAAAAACACAACCTCCTTAGCCAAGCTAACAAGCTACTACCGAAGAATTTCCATAGTTCTCGCGACCGAATGAATGAAAAAAGTAATGAAAAGAGAAGCAAGTTTGTGAAACATTGGGAGCAAGCGAAGATTTGAGAAACTCAAGTCATGAAAGGTGAGCTACGATTGAAAGCAATCTGAATACTATAGAAGGTACAGTGCCCTCAGGGGCATATTGTGGCGGGGACTTTCCCTGCCACACTATGTTTGGGCATCACGCACCCAGGGTTCCCGAGTGCCTTATCCGCAGGAGATGTTGCAGCTTGCCGCAGTTCCTGCTCACGAGGCTAGTATTGTAAAGTTAGGTAGGTTCTCTACTTTCCTCTTTCTGTCCCGTGAGGTGGGCTGTCGATCGAGATAGCCGACCTGATATGCGGGACATCTCTAATCTCTCTCGGGTGGAAGGCCACAAAAGAGGCCGACCACTCGAGTGTCTCCTACTATACTTTGCGCCTTTTTTCTTGCCAGAAGTAGCGCACTGAGCCAACCGAGTTTTTCCGACAGTAATGCCGAGATAAAATATTTCTACTGAGCTATGCAGAAAGACCGAGTCTACACTGTAGGGATCACTCATCGAGTGGATACGGTGGTAAAACTGTGACAATAATAATAATAATAATAATAGAAGGTACAGTACGTACGTTAAGTTCATTAGGTGTACGTTAAGTTCATTAGGTGAAGTGACGAGCGTGAGGTTATAAAACGAGAAGCGCTACAATGGATAATGAGCGTTAGATTAAATGAACTGCATTAGGTTACACGAAGAAGGTTATGTTAGAAGAGAAGCGTTAGGCTCTGTAAAGAGTGTCAGTTTCGATGAGGGGCGTGGAGTAGAATAGGGCAGCGTTAGAAAGGGATGTGTTAGGAGGTGCTGTGGGTTAGACGAGGAGGAGCTTTAGGTCTGATGAAATGCATTAGTTTATTATCATTATTATTTCAATCATATTAGTTGCTTAAGCCTCCTTAGAAGGTGATTCCAGAGAGGAAAAGGGATAGTTAGCAGTTTAAACCCATGGTAGCTGCGGATATTGTGTGTTGCACAGTTGTGCTGAGGTGATCCCCAAGCCAGGCGCGGTTTTTGTTAAGGCCTTGGCGCGATGAATCGGCATATCTGCGTGTGGGCATAGCTATAGTTGCTATACTTACCTTAAGGTGGGAGAGAGGTGGCGGGTCATTGGACCTTCCGTTTCGGACTCGCAGTTCACACAGACCTATCGTCGGCTGCAGCTGCTCTTACTCCTCTGAGCCCAGTCGGCCAATCTTTGCCCCACGAACAAGTGGGTGTGCATTTCCCAGCGGCGGGTGCGATCAAAGTTGACATTACCTTCACTTCTATGTCGACAGAAATGTGGCACCCATGCACGAAGGTGAACCACTTCGCACAGGAACCGCAAGTCGGGAAAGAAAAGGAAGAATATTTGAAAGTCAGATCAGGAGTATGAAATCAGGAAGGAAGCAAAGTGGGCACCAAAGACATGACCAAGGTAGTGTAGTGAACTTTCCATCATCGGTTCACTACAGTTGAGCATCACAACAGCTGAAACCTCGTCCAGCGTTCACTACTGCTTATCAGCTTTCATTTTTGAGACAAAGCCCAAAATTCCAAC
>LQNS02277275.1:5843547-5863648 GCA_001587735.2 Parhyale hawaiensis | reverse complement strand
TTATGCGAGACATGTGGGGCGGTGCGGGGGATGTGGGCGGTGGCTATCAAAGGCCAACATGGCCCGGCACCAGAGGGGCTGCAGGGTGTGGGACCCTGGAGGGGGACCTAACCCCTGACGGGGGTGCATGGTCGAAGGAGGAGGCCCCATCACTACTCTACTACCGTGTCGTTCCTAACCCAGCTCGTGCCATTCATAACATAAGATTCTACATAACCTGTTGAACGCTGCCATCAATAAGGAAAAGATGCTATCTGCTCCAACATGGCAGAGGATGATACTATAGTTCAAGGCTGCCATGACTTAGAAGATCCTACTTTACTAGTTGACTGTCGTAACTGGAAAATAGACGCTACATACCCCCAACTTGAAAAAGGATGCTTCATCACGATTCAAGACTCATAACCTGGTAGAAGATACTACTTGACTCAACGGTACCAACTTCGATTGTAGATCGGATGTAGCCTACTGTCACGATTCCGCAAATGCTTTAAAACGGCCCTTCCACTCACGGATAATAACGCATTTCAAGGCAATGACTGTGTTGCCAACCATAGTACTTGATGGCAAGTCGGCAGTCGTGTTCCATCCCAAAGCCATTGCCAGCGCGCGTTTACCAAATGATTCCGCTTGTGAATGCGGAGAAATGTGAAACAAACAAGAATTGAGTTCTCGGTTGTATTTTAGTAGAACGCAAACTAATGCCGCACCACGCTATGATTTTACGCGTTCTACGAAGTGGTACCACCCGAAAGCACTGTGTGTATTGTAATGAATCTAGATTTCGCCTGACGCGACACGTGAAACTTATGCACTCTGGTGTTCCTGAAGTTGCCGAGGCGTTTCCTTGCGAGTCCGAAAGGATGAAGTTATGCGGAGTCTGCAACGAAAGGGCATTTATAAACATAATCTCGGTATTCTAAAATCGGAATCTACCAACATTACTACCGATCGAACTTTCAATTATAATCAGAACAAAATTGGAAGGACCCTCTACTGCTCGCATTGCTACCCATTCTGATGTAATCGCTCTATTAACTAGACATAGCAGCACCCTCTCCTTCTAAAGAAACGAAAAAATCTAGCTATCACCTGCAAGTATTTGTCTACAGGTTGCAGCTCTAGAGACTTCGAAATGAACGGTGTACAAAAATTTTGTAACGACCCATTTGGTAAAATTTGCAAAACCGATGAAGACTTGAAAAGCCATTGGTCGAGATCTCTACAATCCTGGAAGCGATAAGAAAATTGAACTGAGGAGACGCTGCATAAAACTCGTGCGTCGGTTAGCTTTGATCAAAAAGGAGACATTAGAAAAAAAAGGTAATGGAAAAAGCGAGTAGAATTCAGAGATATGTTCACTCGTAAATACCTTGGGTATCTTGAAAAGATAAGATGTGCAGTAATCATGGAACTGTTTCAGATGCTTCGCGACTGGAATTCTTCTTTGCGGTAAAAAGAGGTGCGCACCTAGTTCATAAGTTAACGTATTGCTGAGCGTAGAGATTATCAAACTAAAGTAGTAGATAATTATCGTCTATGCTTCTCTGGACAATGGCAGTTCTTTCAGGCTCTCTGATGAAATAGAGGGCTTAGAGCCAGAAGCGGCTGTGCCCATTTTTGATGAAATCGGGTGCCACTCACTAAGTGGGTGCCATTGATGTATACTTTTAGTGTCAAAACTGTATGCCATATATCTTCATTAAGCAGAGATTTGACATGAAGATATATGGTATAGACACCCGTCACACTAAAAATATACCACCTCACGGGCACCCACTTAGTGAGTGGAACCAGATTTCATAAAAAATGGACATAGCCACTTCTGCCTCTATGCCCTGAAATGATAACGAAACGCAGACTCCATCTTCGTTGTACGCAAAATCTTCCCGACCCTAAAACCGTCAATTGACGGAGTACATCTATCGATAGCACAATTTATAAGTTAGAATCTTGCATCAAAGACGAGGAATCGTACATAACCCACCGGAAATTGGTCTTCTACCGACTGGTCATAATTAATGACCGTCGTGATAGTGAACCGGTCCGCCTGACGATTGCGGCATTCAATGAAGCTGTACAGTGCAACTGATTGCACGATCAAGAAATGGTAATCCTGTCTAGAGAGCACAAATCATACAATCTGCTTCCATTTCCTATGCACCTGCAAAAGCTGAAAAATGGTTGATTTGATTATCCCACGTCATCTTATTCTTCCCGTGAAGTTGCTAGCGAATCCAGAGAAGCGCGAATTAGCAGGAGCACAGCGTAGCTATTTCTTTGCGCCAACTAGAGGTTCTGTTGATGTCTGTCCGGGTGGCATGATATGAGAAATGCTTTCTCTGCAGCTGAAGGTATAACCGCCACCAGTATACGCCACTTCCTCAGTTCTTTATATCAGAACACTGATAGTTGAGAAATTGACCGCCGGATATTTTTTCCTACTATTACCGCTACTCGCCTTGGTCACACTGAAGATATAAATAGAAATTTATACTGTGCTCTCCTGCTTACAAGACACTATCGGCGAGGGAGGATTCCTCTTGAAATAAGCTCAGCTGAGTGAAGCGGAATGCCAATTACAATCTAGAAAGCTTCTCTAGAAGACGCCAGGGGAAGATAATTCCAGCTTGCAGTTCATCCAGTGATGAGCTCCGTCCCAGACATTGACGATGCGGGTGGGAGTGGTTACGTTTCACGGAAGCAGAAAAAAAGATGCACCAGAGAATGGGACAAGTGTGATCGGACGCCTCACAAGCCGATTTCAACATCAATCAAGATTGTTTCAACACCAAGCACTCCTTCCACTTATTTTCCAACCCCGAAGGCCAAACCGAGCGGACGTATCAGTCCTACATCGAAGTCGAAACAGTCACGATAAGGGGTTGGTTCAGAAAAGTACTGATTGAAGAGGAAGCACTCACAAACACAATGATAGGCAAGTTCTTAGTGTCTTAAAATTAAGTCTCTAAGTAGGAGAGATCTTGAAAAAAAGTTAAAATTCGTAGAAAGGCTTATAATATGAAGCGAGTGACCGAATGTAATGTTAAAAGGGCTATCCTAAGTATGACAGCAAAGCCACGCAAATCCAAAGCACAATCTGGCGGGCTCCATCATTGCCACTACATATGGTACCCAGACTCTTAGGATGGTGTTTACCGTCATTTCCCTCTGGTAGTTATTTGCTGTAAAGAAACTTTGTATAAATACATGCGCTTAACTGTAAGTTATAGAAAGGTGTCACTTTGTTCATTGAGTTTGTCAATTTGGATTCAGTTATATTCTTTGTTGATTCTATATTGTATCTGCTATCTTTGCCACGCGTTTCGTTGAGGTTGTCTAATTTTCGAGAAGTTAATACGCGAAATTTAGCGACTATGGGTATGCGTGTATAGCTGATGAGAGTGGAGAGCGTCCTGCGGCTCACGCCTATAACTTTGATGAGTGACCGCTAGCATGTATATTTAACGCTCATGTTTGTTCTCTATTGCTGTCAACTGTATACGATAGAGACGACTGATTGTCTATAACTTTGACTAGTATTCTCTGAAGTTTATATTTGTTTTGTGCCAACAGATTATTGTGTCTAGAATTAAGCAATATCTTGTATTTGATGATCTGCAGTTCGATGCGAGATACGGTATGAGACCTTTTTTTAACGATAGTTGAAGATGAAATTAGCAAATAACTTCGTTTTTGCTTAAAACTCTTGCTACGTTTTTCTAGATGAACGGGGTTACGCCCGAGTGGGTAACCTGCCAGGAAGAACGCTCTCGAAGTCTGCCACGGCCAGGAATACAAACTGGTTAGCCTTAAGGGGGTCGTCCTGAAATTTTGGAATTTTCTTTATTAGTGGTCCGATCTTACTGAAATTTTCACGTATGTAAAATTGAAAACAAAACACTTTTTATTCGTATAACTTTTTCCGTTTAGGCCTTAGTTTTAAATATATATGTATATATAACATATATATGTATATATAACATATATATGTATATATTTTAAAAGAATAGAACTGCCTCAGTTTTTATGCTAGAATAAAAATAAAGACAGTTTTGGAATCCTTGAAAGATTCCCTACAACAATTACGTTTTNTTTTTTAATTTTTTTTCTTTTTCGTTTTTTATTGAAGTGAGATTTTAGCTGGGTGACTGAAAGAGTTCAGTCATCCATTTTAAATCTCACGTCAATAGAAAACGAAAAAGAAAAAAAAATTATATAATGTAATTGTTGTAGGGAATCTTTTAAGGATTTCAAAACTGTCTTTATTTTTATTCTAGCATAAAAACTGAGGCAGTTCTATTCTTTTTTAGTCTGAAAATGTAGATTTTTCAATAGAAGTAATTTTATGTTTTTTTTTATATAAAATGCAGTACATATTTCCAAAGGAAATGCCCTAGGCATGTTTCATTTTTTCATTCGCTAGCCCCCTAGAAATTTCGTATGCAATAACCTTTGGTAAACTGATTATTTTGCAGCAAAAAAAAATAAAGGCAAATTTGGACCCCCTGTGGACCCATTTCTCCCCCATTTTGGGGGGGTTCTAGTGCCACTAGCCCCTAAAAAATTTGGGACGTAATGCCCCCATACCTGAACACTTTTTGAGCAAAAAACAGAAAATTGATCATTTTCGCCGGGACGACCCCCTTAACGGACTAGACACGGCGAAAAGAGCACTCCCAGGTCTTTCTAGGATCCCTCTGCTAAAGCCTTAGCGGAACTACACGGCAACGGCTGCACCCTCGGTCTTTCCTGGGTCTGCCATAGTCAGGCGCGCAAGGAGAGATCCCCACGCTAGCCGCTTAGCAAGCAGGACGCCCCGTGCGTATTACCGGGACGCACTATCGTCGTTCACGACCACTTTGCGTTCACGTAAGCTTTCCTGCGCTCGCCATCACTAAAATAAACACTACCTAGGCTAGCCTTATCTACCCTAACCCTACCTAACCTTTCTACCCTTACCAAATGTTACCTAATCAAACTTTAACAGCGAGCAGCGCGGCGCGCCAATTTGAACGCCCCTCACACGGACACGACCTGCGTACACACACACGCACACAAAGCGGTCGTGAACGACGATAGCGCTACCTGCATCACTGATTAAGTTAGGTTAGGGTAAGTTAGGCTAGCCTAGGTAGTGTTTATTATAGTGGTGGCGCGCGCAGGATAGCTTACTTGAACACGCAAGCCGGACGGCCCGCGAGAGCTATACGGGACCGTCCGCCCTCAGAGAACCCTGGCACTCAGCTAGGCCGCACAGGGGCAGGAAACGAAATACAAGAAGGTAGAAGTCTAACGGGAATAGGTTGGCCACTAGATCAGCGGCCCACCCCCCAAAACAGAAGGGGAAGTATCTACAGCCTACCTAACTTTATAAAACTAACCTCGTCAGCAGGAACTGGGGCAAGCTGCAACTTTTCTTACGGAAAAGGCACTCGGCACCCTTAGGTGTGTGAGGCACAAATATATATGGCACGGAAAGGGCCTGCCAGAACATACCCCTGAGGGCTTCATTACAACATAGCTATGGCTTCTCAAGTAGCGAGTGATACGACATATTTCGTAATCATGGTATCATTTTCATACTAGTGCACTCCACCACCAAAAATCTTCAGAACATATCTTACAGAAATTACAGCTGCATACGTGTTATCGGTGGTATATTAACGCTCTAGATGTTGTTTCTGCAGATCTTCTGTGTGGCCTCACCCAGCATCATTTTAGAAAAGACAACGGAAGACTGTTCTCCGGATGAGACAGTTCCTGACGAATTTGCGGTTGGAGAGTTGTTAAAAAATATTCAGAACATTCGCTTCAAAAGTTGTGTCATTTAGTCAAATCGTCGAAGTCAGCGTACTGCACAGTTAACAACGCGTCCAGTGAAAAATAGCGAGCAGTCTTCTCGCAGCTTCACATCATTTCGAAACAAACGCACGTCTGCTGGAAGTGAAGATTACCAGCAAGTCATTATATGAGCAATTCACTCAGCAAAAAAGCCTAGGAACAGAGTCCTCTCATGCTGGATGACTTGATACACTTGCTCAGAAGGGCACTGACGGTTTAGGTGTATGCTTATCTTTAAAGGAAATATTCAATGATGCAACTCTTTCAAACAGACAGCGGCAAGTTTTCAAGGCTAGATGCAATAGGTTAGTTGCTAAGTGTATTGAAGAAATGCAGGGAGAGTGAAGGAACTACACTGTAGGAAGGTATCATCGGATGGAGCGTAATACCTTCCTGTTTTGGGGAAGAAGAGGGGGCCTCTTTTTATTAGAGCTTGGAAACTTAGGCCGGGAACAAATTGGAGCGACATGCAACGCAATATATTCGCTGCTTAAAAAAAGTAACTTCGAGCACTGCAATCAAGTGGCCGCACTACCGCAACACTGATCGCATGTCCCACCGTCTTCCAGCACTGCTGTGCTACAAATTTTCGCGCGATTTGAAAACATTTAATGCTTTGAAGTCTGACATGGCTGTAATCAGGAGGCATCTATCAATAATTGTTGCCAAGTATATTTTCTGTACCAACAAAAACTGGAAACATCGAGATTATCTAAAATAATTGGCCAAAAATACCATACAAAATTATCAATCGATCAGAAATCTCTTCAACAGCTTCAGCTCTAGCCTACAACGAAACACAGACTGAGCTGAATTCTAACTTAATATAACTGGCCTGTTCTCTGTGTGGCTTCATTGTTGTATTTTATTTATTTTCTTTCAATTGCAGAAGAACACTATTCTACATAATCATGGTACTTATATGTAGCCCGATATGTACCTAGTTGAGACTCATGTTATACCTAACTCTCGCTAGGGGTACCAGGCATTTTTGCTATATGTGTACATTATGAGAAATATATGCTCATTCGGGAAACGGCATTATTTGACATATATAGATGCTTTTTCATATTTTCCTACGAGTATTTACGTTCTCAAAAACAAGACTTTCTTGGATTCTATATGAGTCAAATAAACAGGCGTTGGGTAAATCACCCTCGCCTAAATTGACGGTTTGTCCACATTTGTCAGTTTTCGCTCTCTTTGGGCCGTACTGTCGGAAAAGCCGAACTAATTTCGGGTAAGTTGGACTATATTCGGGTTTAACTTTGAATAGGTTAGGCGAGGCAAGGTCTGCATCTTTTTTTAATTTTCGGTACTGTCAATTTTAATCAATGGTGAAAAGGGGTTAGGTAATTTCGCGTTAGGATACATCACCCTCGCCTAAAATCGACGTACGGACAAGTTTTGTCCGTTTTTCGCACTTTAGGCCCAATTTTCGGGTATGCACGAACATAATTTCGAGTAAATTACTAAAATTCGGGTTCTATGTCGGGTAGGTTAGGAGGGCATGGCCTGTTTTTTTATCCAATTAGAAATTTTCGGGTAGTGTCGCGTTAAGCCATTGGGGTTAAACGCGACACTGCCCGAAAATTTCTAATTGAAAAAAAAAAACAGACCATGCCCCCCTAACCTACCCGACATAGAACCCGAATTTTTACTAATTTACCCGAAAATTTGTTCGGGCATACCCGAAAATTGGGCCTAAAGTGCGAAAAACGGACAAAACTTGTCCGTACGTCGATTTTAGGCGAGGTGATTTATCCTAACTTAACTTGACCTAGCATAGCGTTACCTAACCTAATCTGTGATGCAGCAAGCAGCACAGCACGCGAACTCAACTTGAACGCCGCCCGCACGCACAGTGATGTGCGCGCACAGAATCGTCTCATANAGGCGAGGTGATTTATCCTAACTTAACTTGACCTAGCATAGCGTTACCTAACCTAATCTGTGATGCAGCAAGCAGCACAGCACGCGAACTCAACTTGAACGCCGCCCGCACGCACAGTGATGTGCGCGCACAGAATCGTCTCATACTTTGCATAGCGCTTGGAGAGTTTGGCGTCTGTACCTGCGGGACCGCTTCTGCCGAAGATGCCACTGATCATACTATTGAAGAGGGTGGCGCAAACTCATTTCTTCCTCCCATGAATGTTCACGTAGATGACATTTCTTTCAACCTCCTGGCCCTAGTGTTAGATCACCAGGCATTGATCGATCCTTCACTTATTTAGGCCATTCTTCAAAAGTGTTAGGAACAGTACAGTCGCACTATTGATTTTTAGAAACCGTAATGAAAAGATAGATTTCTTGTTGACGCGAACAACCAGCACCAGGGCATCGATATAAGCGTTGAAGACTGCCTCGAAATGGGCGCATTTGCACTGAAAGATATGTTCCATCTCTGTCTGATTTCGAAACTCCCTGATGTGAAGGTATCCGAATGACTGGTACTCAGATAAAAACTGAAGAAGTCTGGTCACACGCAGAAATTGTAGTTAACAGAGCATCTATGTCTAATACCATGACTTCAGGAACAGTAATATGGATCGACCGTGGCGGTAAAGAGTTCAGACGTATCGCCGCCATACCTGCCATATGTCCGTGTGGCTGCATTGTTCTTACTCACGTGCCAAAGCTCCAACCCTATCAGACTTATCTAATGAGCGGTTTTTCTCCTCCATTTGCAGTTGCATTTGCAAAGTCAGAACTCCCTCCACAGTGGAAGGACGGCATAACTGAAATTACTGGCGCATCTATGGGTAACTATACATCAAACATACGGAAATCAACCAGAGATTTTACATGCCTATGCCAGTTTCATGAAAATCTGCATAAAACAAAACTTTATATAGGTTTGGCTTGCCCAACTTGAAATTTAGTTCTTTGGACCTAAACTCAGCAGTTCTACCATTGGGCCGACCTTCATGACATCATAAATATGTAAAATCAGAAAAAATGAGGCTTGTAGTTCTGCATTTTTCCACGTAGAAAAATTATTTAAAGAAAACTTATAGCTCTTTTCCCATTTTCTTTGAATAACTTTTTCTATGAAGAATATAGGAAAAAGTACAAGAGTCTAACCCTTAAGTTTTCAATTTTACCTATCTACAAAGTTTCAATAATGAAAAACTTCGGGTGAGGGGCTAGCCCACCACTCAAATTTTTTAAATTAATTTTTATATTCACTAAGTTGTGGCTATAGCCTATGTCAGACGGGCAATCAGGCGAAGTTTTCGGCAGCCAGTGTAAAGTTTAAGACGGAAACTGGGGAAAGAAGCGCGAACTTAACGTTCTTCATGATTTTCGCGTTGCCGTACTGGTAGCGCGGCGAAAAGTGACCCTCGAGCTTCTCTAGTCCATGGCAGTTGGAAACAGTTAACGGTTGTAATGATCTTTTTACTTTTATATGGTCTCCGTTGCCTCATTTATTGCCGGTACGAATATATCTTCCTACAAATAGTCTCGAAAAGTTGAAACTGCTCAAGTTGAAAAATGGAAACCGTCCGTGTTAAACTCTACCTACGAGCTAAACGTTAACAACAAGTTGCCTTTTCAAGTTGTGTCGGTAGAGTCGTGCAATGACTGGTTTCAAACTGCCATTTACGCTAAAGCCGCTAACTCCAGAGAGACTCTAGATTATGATTCTGACGCCGCAAAATAAGTTAATACTTATCAATGCTTACCTGAACCGAGCAAATAAAGTCTGCAATTCATAGGAAGCGCTACACAGAAATCCTACGCATTAAGCAAGAAAATTCTGATAAAAGAATCTCTTCCCCACACTCAAATAGACCAGAAAATTAATTTCCTAGACCGCCGTAGCTCAAATTCTCATGTTCTTCAAGCAACAACTCAAAAGACAATGTCTACTATGAAAGCCAGTTGCATGCAAATTATAAAATGGATGAAAGAACATCAAAGAATATTTTACAAACCTTCTCAAACCAGTTGACAGTCAGGCACGAATCAAACCCCTCATTTATTATAAAAACAAGAAAATTAGTGACCTTATCGTGCGCAATAAGCTATCTAAATCCTCAAGCAGCTGTCTTGGTAAGTCCGGTGTGGTATACCAATTCAAGTGTAACAGCGGAGAATGTACATCTCAAAATAACTGCTACATTGGGCTTACCAGGATGACATAGCAAAATAGACTACCATCATAAGTACCAAGGCGCAATCTTGAATCATTTTTACATTGTTCATGACAAAGCCAACGAAGAGGACCTACACGGTAACAGCAAGGTTTTGAACACCGCTCGTAATTGAAATCACCTGAATGTATTAGAGGCCCATCTTATCCATAAACATCAACCCAATCTAAATGAAAATACTATTGATTTTGCTTCACTTAACTTGTTCCAACAGAATTGTGAGTAGGAACATTATTGGAACCTGAGCCTATGGTTCGCGGTGACGGCGGCTCTGCTATGGCTATAGCACTGAAACCAGCTGCGAAGTTACAAGGACTGGAGCTAGCTGCTAGTCTTCCCCTTCGAAGTTTCTGTAGTGTTGCAGTATTGAACGAGCGAGTTTGTTTCGAGTAGCCAAGCTGGGTGGGATTTGTTGCGAGAAACTCGCTGCGTTTGTATGCAATCATCAGGGTGTAAGCTAACAAGTCATATTTGGGCAAGTGACCAGGGAAATCTGCACGAAGGTGCAAATATCGAAAAGTTGCTCACCCGAAGGAATGTGAAATATGTGTACAGCTATGATGCGGAACTAATTCGTAATTAGGTAACAGCTGCAGATGTTACACTATTTTGGCCATGTTGACCAAGATAGCTCGAGTATATAACCCTGGATGATCCAGAGAAACTGGCTTTTTTAACTAGGCAGCACCCTCGCCGAGACACGGGTCTGCGAATTAGCAAAGACTTCAAAAAAATACTGCGTTCATTGTGTTTTTCCCTAAGTGTGCCAAAATATAATAAGTAGTTGTGTAAATCGACGTTAGTTTCTTTTCTACTCCTTAACTAAAGAGTACTCCAAACTATATTCGTGACGAAGAATATCGGAGCCACTTCTGAGCGAAAGAAGTCTAGTATCAAACCCTCAAGTTTTAACAGAGGAAGTTGAAGATTACGAGTCTCATATTTAAGGGTCGTCGTCTTTAGAGCAAAAACAGCGACAAGAGAAGTAACCGCCAGAAAACTTCTTCAGCTTCATAGGCTGCCTCTCATAGTAGTGAAGCTTGCATGTTTAAGTACGTGGTTGATTTGTATTTTGGATCTAACCTGTAGCTATGAGGGTATACTGAGAACAAATGTTAGATTTTCTACCTATACAGTATAGGTTGTTCTTTATCTGATGGTACAAACGTTGACATTATGCTTTGAATCCCAAAACTAAAGTTTCCATCAATAACGAAATGCCCAAAAATTCTTCGTTATCGAGATATCGAAGTATTGAAATATATTTGATTTCTGGGAAATTTCTCACTTTCTTAATTTACACGACCCGCTATATGGCAAAATTTATGGGCTTTTCTAACTCTGGTGAGAACAGCCTTCCTAGTCATAGATGATAACTCGTTTGATTTCATCAAAGTTATTACAAAATTAAAATTACAACAAGTGTTCCAAATGCCTGCCCTGGTTGCCAGTGCCTACGCAGAAGCGATTCCCGAACACGATCGAACACTCTCGGATCATCCTCAATGCGTCCTGCAGCGTCCACTATTCTTCCAATGAGAACCATCTGTCTCCACTGGGGTCTCATGAATCTAACTCTTTTTGTTACCCCCATAGATAAGAGTCCAAAAGTGTCATATCTGGAGACTTCGCTGGCCATGGAACTGGGCCAGAACGTCCTATCCATCTGTTGGGATATGTACGGTCTGGGTATCGTCGCACATTCATTGAATAATGTGATGGAGCACCGTCGTGCTGGAACCACATCAGTTCGTCGAATATCCAAAGGCACATTGTCCAGTAAGCCAGGCAATACCTCCCTTAGAAGTACTTCATAGGACTCTCCTGTTATATGCTCAGGCAGCACGTATGGTCCGACGAACTTTTACAGACCATACCAGCCGACACATTTACATTGAACCGGTGTTGGTAATTACTCTGCCACATAATGTGAGGGTTTTCATTTTGCCACATGTGGAAGTTGTGTGCTAATAATACCACCACGAATATATGTTGCTTCATCAGTGAAGAGCACATACTTGGGGAAACTAATTATCCTCTTGGTACTTCTTCATGAACCAACTTGCAAACCGTTCGCGAGAGTTAGTCAGCTGGATTGAGCTCTTGCACTCTCTGAAAACGGTATGGGTACATGCCGTTGTCATACTGAGTGAGAACGTATTCCGAGTTCATCTGCCGCGGCTCGAGTGCTAGTACGTGGGTTTGCTGCAAAATGTCGAAGTATCCGCTCATCGTCATCAACACGAGCTCGCTGAGAACGAGGACCACCATCATGTCTTCTGTTTACCTCAAAACTACCCGTGTCTCGCAGCCGCTGATGCAATCTTGAGAAACTACGATGATCAAGGAAATGGCGGTTGGGAAAACTATCAGCATACAGTCTAGCAGCCCTTCTAGCATTGCCATTTGCAGCACCATATGCCAAGATCATATCTGTCCTTTCAGAATTTGTTTAACTATCCATGTTGTTGATAGTGTAACGCAGCGTTCACCGACAGCGGACGACAGTTAAACAATGTTGCCATAACATAGCGGGTCGGGTAAATTAAGAAATTTCTCTAAAATTAAATACATTTCAGTAATTCGACATCTCGACAACGAAGCATTTTTGGGCATTCTGTTATTCTTGAAAATATGCTTGCTTTGAGTTTCAATACATAATGTCAAAGTCTGTACCGTGAGTTAGAGAACACCCTGTATAACTACCTATATTTGCTGGGTAGTCTATCACATAGCTATACTGTGGATCTACGTATAGCAATTAACCTAGAGCTTCTACACGAATTAATACTAAGCTAGGTAGGTAGCTAGCTAGCTGGCTGGCTAGGTACAAATAGCCATCATGAGATGTCAAGCTTAAAAGAAGTGTAGGTAGCTTTCTTTTCCCATACGTGTGGGAGAATAGTAGTCAAATAATTTCATTTTCCATGCCTAACCCCTTCCGTTCGTTGTGATTCTGGGATACAAACTTATTGGGGATTAGACACTGGCCCTACATACAGTAATCGTAAAAGAGGGGTCGAGAGGAACACTTTTCTTTGTAATAACACCCTTTATTAAGTATCATACCTACCTAAAGGCTGAATGACTGCATTGTGATAAAACAGCTAGAGCTAATATAAAAAATACATATGTGATTGTCGACAAATTTTATAAAAAAAATCTTAACGATTTGGGAATTCAATTTCCCATCTTCAGAAGTTTAAAATTTTTAACTGACAATAGATGAATAATATTTAATTTGGCAAAACCTAAAATTGAGCAAGTGTTTGCATGAGGGGACCTAATAAGCAAATGACTTCAGTGCGCAACGAAGGTCCCTATATAACCGTCGGTCGGTATGGGAAACGGAGGGAAGCGGGCAAGTCCAGTCGGAGGCAAAAGCGTCAGTCATGGATCGTGACGAACGGTACAGCTGAAGACATGTTAAGGCTATGTTTCGTTTTATGGATATATAGTGATTCTAGAGTTGTGAGTTGTATTGGATTAGAATAAGCTATGATAAAGAAGTCTTCCCTGCTAATTGGATGGTTGTTTTGCTCTGCATGAAGACTGGGTTACTATTATTATTGATACTCCACAGGAATTTATTTGTCAGAGCAGATAAAACATATATACATGGTCATAATTAAGACTTACAATGCATGACATGACAAATGGGGTCGCTATAAGCGTATTTGCTTCTTGGACCTAACAAAAAAAGGGGTAACAAAATTTCAAGGGCCTAAGGGGCGAGAAAACAAATGTTCCAATTTAAAAAAGACAATATAGAATCCCGAGGAAAAGTAGAAAAAACATTTGGAAACACAAGATCTAACTAATACTGTTCATAATGTAAAAGCGCTGGGTTGACACAATAACATGAAGTGACGTATCGTATGTACGCCTACACAATTTACCAGCAGGAATCACAAGTGGAAACAACAAAAAAGTGAAAAACGATGCTAACAGCACTGAAGCGGTCACGAGAAACGGGTGAAAGAGTAGCATCTCTAAGGTTCCAGCTGCCCGCCCGTTAAGGTGACCGAGCACCGAGCCCGCGCTGGAACCCCAGACAGGTGGCAGTGCGGCGTGCTCGGCCACCTAAGTTCCGCAAAGTCATCTAGGAAACGTCTGCTACGATCGAGAAGCTAGAAAGAGGGTTAGAGAATTAAGAAGCACGTTTTGGGGTTTCAGCTGCCCACCCATTGAAGCGGCCGAGCGCCTAACCCACGCTGAAACCCCTGACAGGTGACAACGTGGAGCGCCCGGCCACATCAAGATTTGCTGCTACGACAAAAAGAAAAAAAATAGTATTGTTCGATACAATTTCGTCAATATGTCAGAAAAGAAACAACAAGTGGAACATGTAAATATTCGTATAGCTAATAATCTGTAAGAATAGCCAGCAATGTATAAAACTAACAATAAATAAATCAGTACACAAATTGCTAAAGGTATTTGATCCACTGTAAGCACATTTTAATGTGTTAAAAACTATTCTTAAAGGCCTTCTTTTAAGTGTAGGTGGGCATTGGTAACAATTCATCATGGGTATTATTAATTAGCTTTACCCGGTGGAATATTGTGCCTTGTTTTTCAACGTTTAATCTCGCAGAGGGTAACATAAATTTATTTATTATTATTATTACTATTCATCCTATGTCAGTTAAAAATTTTAAACTTCAGAAGATGGGAATTTGAATTCCCGAAATGTTAAGATTTTGTATTAAATTTGTCGACAAACGTATATTTGTTAAAATAGCTAGTGTAAGCCACTTGTACGCCAGATCTGAGGAGTTATTAAACCCATGATGCAAAAAACCAAAGGCTCCTATACGACAACCTGTGGACCAGTTCATTATCCCCATTTCTGGACAACTCTTCTACTCGCGTCTAAAATTCTGTCGCTCCAACTTGCTGCTGGTTTAAGTAGCTGTAAAGGTAATATAATTTTAAGTTTCTAGTAGCTAATTGTAATACAGCTGCAAGCTTCATCTCTCTCTTCAAATGAATATATGTATCTATTTATCTGAAATATTTTTGATAAATAATCTACAAATATATTTGGAAAACGGAAATTCAATTCTATATTCATCTAATTGAAATATGGACACACTGTGAGCTGCTGTCTTGGATACCTATTTTCAGGTGCGAGTGGGACTATAGATTTGTGATCTATTTCAATACATATAATTAAAAATTTGTTGGGTATATACAGAAGACTGTACAGTTATTCTTTTTTGCTCTATTTTTCAAGAATTCAATTTGTTTAGTAGCTGCTAATATTTATACACTTGTGCTTCTATCAAGTCATATTAAAGATTCCATCACTGCACAAAGCTTTGAACCGAACCGTTCATCAGTTCTAAATGCAATTGCAACAATTGTTTATAGCTATTGATATTCACCCCGTGGTTGCTAGGTACATCATTTCATTTTCTACAGCTCAGCGTAGTTTGATGTTGCTATTCATCATTTCCACCAACATGAAGGCTGCGCATGTTGTACTATGGTATTAGGAAAGAATAGTTGAGCGAAAATATCTGTGAAAAGATGGTTTTTGCATATTATTTTTATTCATTTTTTCTTGTCTCAACGTCATGCAAGAAAACAACGTTACTGGTATGTGTTGAAGATGGGCATGCATCATTGGTTGAACTTTCCCAAGGTCAAAACAGAAAAGTTTTTCTTGGGAAAGCCATGGAAAGTTTTCTCCAAATGTTGTGAACAGTGGTTAAATGTTATGGTGAATGATTCATCAATAAGATATTTTCTTATTTCTATTTGACAAAATGAAAGAAAAAGTACAATGTTTCAAAACTGTGGGGAATTTCCCTACCACCTGATGCATTGCAAACGAAGCTTTCTACCGATGAAGCCAATGCAAGCCACCATTATCGCTTTGCTGAAATGAAGAGGAAAGTGAATTATTTTTCCAATCCAGGCTTTGCCTCCTGTGACGTCAAGTGTTACTTCCAGCAGCGTGCCGCTAGAACTAAGATCTCCTCTGCCTCCAGCTCCTCATTCATTAGGCCAAGCTATAGCAGCCAAGGAATGAGCGTTGGTGTTCATACCACACCCACCTCACCGTGAAGTGCACGCTAAGGTATTGAACAGTTTACTTCTACTTAGAGTTTTATAATGATGTCAGAAATCCAATACAATACAGTGAAACACTTTTCTTCCCTTCTTGTCGCGATGCCATTGCCGCCTATATCTCAGTGTATTGAGAGGATAGCCGTCACTGAAATTTTGTTTTTGGAAAGTTTTCTAGCGGACATTTTGTTCAATGCAGCTGTTGCCGTTGGGATCCAGTCCACATGCTCGTAGGACGCTGCTCTTCTCCCCAGCTTTGACTACGAGACATCTCACTGCATCTACGTGTAACACATGAAGATGGCTCACGAGTCTCTATGGTTCCACAGTCGAGCGACGATGAACGTGCTAAGGTAACACCGGTGAGTGATTTATTTATCTTACCTCGTGCATCTTTCGAAGCAACTTTCCAACAACAGCTGACGCGATATCGAGTTTGATGATGAGCCTTTGCAAGCTTTCATCTCTGTTGACACGAATACGGTGTAATTTCCAGGGTATTTTGACTCGATACATGATGGCTTTGGGGTTGCGAGAGTTAGTCTGATGGTAGGGTAGATGCCTTGTGGAATTGGGAACATTTCCTAATCGAATAAATAACACTGATGTATTTATATGTACGAGACCAGAGGAAGGGCGCCGAGATACCCTCAGAGAGACGGACAGGTATTACTCTGTCTGGATATGTATCTTAGCGAGTAACAAGTTATTCCCAATAGGATAGCTATAGGATCAAGATAGCAGGATTTATCAACCATACTAATGTCGAAATGCGCTTGAGGGTCAGCCTCACATCACCTAATCTACAAAGCTATAACGTAGAGATAGTTCAATTTTGCTCTTCCTGTTCGTTTCTCCTCTACATGCTCGTACTGATGATCTTTCTTGGGTTGATCACCCGTGAGCGAAGCGGTGAGTAGTGAGTGATACGGTGTTCTTTGACGGCTGTATGTCTTTTTGTCCACCCAAAAAAAGGCTGAAGGTATTGACACAGTGGGTTGACTGAGAGATAAAACTGAAGAAAGAGCTAGCTGGCCATAAAAACAAACATCGTTGAATTTGTAACTCTAATTTAGCACTTCCGCGGGTGATTGTCTTACACCACGAGGCGTTCTAGTTTTCTCCAGTTTCTAATTCTATCCTCTCCTAGGATTTTTTCCTGTATGGTTCGCACCATCATATATTAAGGGAAGCAGCGCTCTAGGGCAACCCTGTTGGTT
Source organism: Parhyale hawaiensis (assembly GCA_001587735.2). Lineage (NCBI taxonomy): Eukaryota > Metazoa > Arthropoda > Malacostraca > Amphipoda > Hyalidae > Parhyale > Parhyale hawaiensis. Next base: position 5,846,346 of record LQNS02277275.1, on the reverse strand, counting down.
ACTTTAGCTCATAGGCATTCGGGACGCTTGTCTATCGTGCCGACTTTGCTTTCTTCCCGATTTCATACTCCTTGCTCATGCTTTATTCTGTTCTTGCTCTTCTTTCCTGACTTGCTGTTCCCATGCGCGTTGGTCCTGTGTGGGAACACTTTTGTGCATGGGTTCCTCATATCTATCGACATGCTATATATCCCTTATTTCTTCCTCTGTTACATCACCTTAGTTATGAAGACTAAGGATTAAAGTATTCTATAATCTAAAATGCTATCCTTTGTTTATTATACTTTTACCGGGACAATTTCACCTGCACCTGTCTGTTTTATTGCTCTGACTTTGGTTATTAGAGTCAAGCATGTTTTAGATCTCATATTCACTATGCGAAGTCAGGGTGCATTTTACACAAAAGAAAATATTAATGGATGCATGTGGTTAGGACAAGTGTATTCCTGCCAGCGTTTTCTTTGTCCTGTGAGTACTTTCGTGGCTGGGAATGTCTGAATTAAAATCACAGTTTCTTTTACTGCAAACGCCTGTGCGCTAGAAAGGGATAGACCTCGGCTAAAGACGCAGAGGAAACGTTTTCGCCATGGCACTCCCGGAAAAATCCCGGACTACAGGAGGATGAACCTTGATGCAGTGATGCACCTCATATCTCCGAGGTTAGGTCCTTATCTTTCTGAATTCGTTATGTGGATGTTGTTGGGCAAAAAATGCTATACTACCAAACAGAAGTTATTGGCCACCAATTTGCTAATTGCTTGCGGAAGGAAGGGAGATGAAGTTCTCTTTCTTTGTACTTCTACGAATAGAAATGAAATGAGGAAAGGTCAAAGATTCCCGGGAATCCACAGGAACTTACTGAGAATGATTAAAGCCAAGCACAACCTCTTATCAGACAAAGATAAATTGTTTCATTCCAATGTTCCCTGCCATAATATGTTTGGGCATCACGCACCCAAGGGTCCCGAGTGTCTTCTCCTTTGGGGATGTAGCATCTGGCCGCAGTTCCTGCTTAGAAGGTTAGTTTTTGTAGGATTAATAGGTTCTCTATATTTCCTTTCTGTCCCGCGAGGTTGGCCGCTGATCGAGGTGACCGACTTTTTCTGCGGGGTCCTTACCTCGCCCGTGCGGAGGGCCCCAGAAGGGACCGTCCGCGCGGGCGCTTCTTTCTTCTGTCTTTTTCTCTTTCGTCTATCTCTTGCCACCTGAGCACAACGTTGTGGTTCCGGCTGTAAGCCAAGTAAATCATCTTAGATCGCTATTGATTGTCTAAATTTCAGAAATAGCGGGACAATACCAATATTATAATAATATTTTATCCTAATTGTCTTTGAAAGGATTGGTCTTTGATCAGAAGAACGGATGCTTCGTTGGCTTCGAAGACTACGGAAGCTGTAGGAGCTGCAATCTAGCAAATATTGCCCTGGGCGTTATGGCAGTTGGTGCTGTCACGGAGTGGAAAGTGCCGTTTGGATTCTATTTAGCCGAAAACTGTGTTTCTTACGAGAAGATAATGGAACTGGTTAAGACCAGCATTGTAGCCCTCGAAGACGGATTCATTGTACTAGGGTTGACCACTGACCTGGGATCGAACTTTGTATAGGCTTTTCGCTGCTTGGGATCTTCCCCCGAAAACCCCCAAATTATGGTTAACGGGAAGTCTTACCGAGTGCATAAAGATCCTCCACACTTACTGAAGTGCACGCGATATTTTGTACTGCTGAGGCCAGTTTTCGTGCCCGGCTACGCCTTCCCAGCAGGTGGTCACATTTGCAGGCAATGCATCGTGCGGATTTGCAGAATACCTACAAGCTCTGTCCCAGTATGACTTAAAAGCATCTGTACAATGCGGAGTTTCAGAATATAATGGAGGTTAAGCGGGCCGCCCAGGTACTTTCCAGTTCTTGCACTGCGTCCCTATTTTTTCGTCATCCTGTAATCGTATTTTACCTAAAGCCTTAGCAACCGCTTCATTTTGCAAGAATTTCAATGATTTGTTCGATATCCTGAATTCTCTCTCTCTCTCTCTCGTCAAAGGATCCTGTATCACTCAGGCGGCCTCTGAAGACTGATTCCAGGGCACACCGACTTCTCATCAACCTCTCGTCGTTTGCATCAGATGTAGTCACTCATTGAATGTAGCCGCTTGAAATTTCTGAAGGGATGGATTCAGAGCATAAATGTTATCAAGTTGAGAGACCAGCTTGAGCTTGACGCAAGGAGTGCCCTTACCTTGCAAATAGCAGGCTGCACCAAGATCCTCAGGAGAATTTTTTCGGAAGAATCAGAACGAAGCAGAAGTATCCGGATATGAAGCTGTTTGCAATGTTCTACGGCAGTCTTTCCTGCGAAACTCTACTTCAAATATCACACTCTTGCAAACTGCATCGGTGATAATAAAGTCGGCATTACTAATGCGTCTAATGTTCTTTGTAACATTCCTGTGGAGCAGCAAGAAAAGACTCGAACGGCACTGTCGCTTCTTGAGATCGACACAGCCTCTACCCTTTCCTTCTTGAGAAATCCTGAAGTCGGTCACCTCTTTCATAGCATTGAGTGCGACAACGCTGCAGCGTAATTTGCTGGATATCTTATCCGAGCTGTGAATAAGTGTCTTACACAGAGGAAAAATGAGTCCATCAGCAGCTGCCCTAAGTGTAAAGCCGCGTCTACACGACTATCTTTTCAGCGATCACAAACACAAGAATCGACGATCAAAATCACAAACAAATTCGCCTACTTGTCCCAACGGCATCAAAAACAGAAGCCACGATCAATTCAAGGTCACTAAACGCAAAT
>LQNS02277275.1:5817139-5829456 GCA_001587735.2 Parhyale hawaiensis | reverse complement strand
CCTTCCTACCTCTCTATGGGACAGCCCTCTAGCTGTGCATGACTTCTTGTCTTCCCTACCTTCCTTCTCATACCTTCCGCCACACGCCCGACCCCCTCCGGAGCCGCCCCCTACGTAACTACAACAACAACTAATACTACAAAGCGTACATCACAGAGCACCAAACCTGAAGATAAACCCTGCTACGATCACATCCCATTGATCCATGGCAATAGATACGACAAACCAAACTCCTGATAGAACGTACTAGTTAACCTCTACGAAAAACATGTGTTCTCGATTTTACAATGGAATATTCGATCGTATCAATCAAACTTTTCTGACCTAAAACTATTGCTTTCCAATCTGAACCCTATGTGCGTCTGCTTGCAGGAAACCCTGCTTCACACTACCCCCTCTCTTTATTCTCCAATACGAACCCGGCCAGTGCGGGATGACGGTACGGAGAGAGGCTCAGCCATTCTAATACACAAACGTATCCATTATAACCTAGAACCCATCCGTACAACTCTCCAGGCAGTAGTCATCAAGCTATACACCCCCTCAAAAGCATACACTGTCTGCTCTCAATACGTTTCTCACACTGACGAGTCAGACCGAGCCATCGAAGCTCTGTTCGACCAATTACAACCACCTTTTCTAGTATTAGGTGACATGAACGCACACCACCCCATGTGGGGCAATGAACAAAAAAAACGACGAGGAGTAATATTTTCAAATCTTCTGTTTACGCATGATGTCTCACTCCTAAACGATCACTCCCCTACTCATTTCCAGGTCCAGGCAGGAACCTATTCTATCATAGACCTGTCTCTGTGCTCCTCGGACTGTCTCTTGGACTTCACCTTTCAGGTCCAGGAGGATTTACATTGTAGTGACCACTACCCAATAATCATCAGGAGCATCTCTACTCCCAACACCCACTGGAACCTGCCGCTTTAACCTATCACGAGCTGACTGGCCCCTTTTTCGAAACCTAACAAAGACGAACTCCCTTTACGCTGACACCGATACAGTCGACGACATGCTGTACAAATTGGAACAAGCCCTCTTAAGCGGCCCCTACACGGTCAAATTTTTGATCAAACGGTTTGAATCGAACGGTTTGACTCAAACATTTTGACCGTGTAGAAGGGGTTTTGACGTTTGACTCAAATTTGATGGGGTTTGATGGAAATCTAGTTTAACTCAATTTGTATCAAACGGTTTGATCGTCTAGCGGCATATTGAATCAAATCTCAGTTTAACCTCAATGTTAATAGAGAGCCTTAGCTCTGCAGGAATAGCCTGTCGTATGTTGGTGTATTTCTTGGCTATTGAGAGGCGTAGCAGTTCCAGCAAGAAGTCAAAACTTTCTTTATCCATTCTATAAGGAAATTTTTATAGTCCTCTGGTTCGGTAGCACAATGATATGTTAATAAATGTTCATGTGTGAAACTATCCCGTAGAAGGTACCATTGTTTGGATCCACGCTTTTTGCGTTAATTTTCTTTATTTGCTCTCGGGCAAGCAAAGAAACTGTGTGAACAGCTAAATCTTTCTTCGAAGGCATCTGGACACAGCCACACCACACGACCGTCACCGTAGTAAACTAGGCAGAGACTGATTTTGATGGAAATGTTTGATCAGTGTAGCTACACGTTTGACATTTGAGTCAAACCGTTTGATCAAAAATTTAACCGTGTAGGGGCCGCTTTAACGGCCGCAAAAGCGTTCATCCCCATTACCAATGGACTTTTCCGAAAACCACCCGTACTGTGGTGGAACCGCGACTGTGAGACAGCCCTAAGAGACCGACGTCGCACCCAACACATCCTTAAGGTAGGCGCACACTAGTCCGCATCGTACGGACGGCACGCAGCGGATTTTAGTATCGACATTCATTCTTATGGGACTGCGCACACTTGACCGCATCGTGCGTATCGGATATCGGCAATGCCGACAAGGATTCCTGAAAGAGCATTCAATCCGATGCGTACGTACGATGCCGGTGGCCTCTACCGGCATTTGACGACAATGTGCGACCCCATCGTCAGTTGCATTTCCACAATGTTAAGAAGTTGAGAGAATTTAGAAGACGTCATGAGGAAATACCGAAAAAACTTGACATCGTCTTCTATTAAATCAGGGAACAATGTATGGAATTCTTCAGATTCCATCCGTTTCGTGTTAATGTTGTGTATCCATGTTTTTCTTTTTACCTCCGCCAAGGAGGTTATGTTTTCGTCGTGTTTGTCTGTCACCAGGATAACTTGGTAATGGTCCGTTTGTTCGTTCATTTGTCACTGTTTTTAATTTTATGCTTGTTTGTACAATAACTCAAATAATGAATGGATCTTTATTTAATTTATAGTTGTTAGTAATGATGAGACATAAATAATCAAATTTTGATGTAGATCGGTTGGTTCGTTTGTATGTTTGACTCATATTTCTCATAACGTTTGTGAACAGTATAACTCAAAAAGTTAAGAACGGATCTTCGAAAAAATTGAACAAGCTGTTATAAATATAAAAAGGCACAAATGATTAGATTTTGGAGTTTATGCAAAGGAAATTATGGTTTCAGAGCCAATTTGAATTTTTGCTACCGTTGGCTCACTTGGCGGTGGTATGCGCTCTCAGAGTGCTCTAGTTTAGCTTTGTGTTCTTCTTCCTCTGCTGCCAGCAAACAGCTTACCTCAACAATTTCTTCCACTTCACGGTCACTGCAGAACATTTTCGCAAAAAAAAAACACTAAGTAAAGTATTGTGTATGTCCTCCCCGAGAGAGCTATGCTTCACAACTGCGTCTAATATCAGCAGAAAATCCGATCCGTCCGATGCGTGCCGTCCGTACGATGACGACCAGTGTGCGCAGTCGCCCAAAAAAAATCCGATGCGTGCCGTCCGTACGATGTGGACTAGTGTGCTAGGCCTACCTTTAGGAGGCATTATACTATAGAGAATAAAATAGATTATTTCAGAATCTGAGCGCAGTGTAAATAAGTTTTAAACGCACGAAAACTATCCTGGCAAAACTATATTTCCTCCATAAATAGCCGCACCCTCATAGTAAGATCTGGAAGAGTCTCAAAAATCGCTGGAAAATTCACCCCATCTCCTTCCCCCCACTACAAACCAACGGATACCCCATTTCAGATACTTCACTCGTCTGCGACACTCTTGCTCAAACAACCCAAGAACGAATCGACTTGAACTTCACCACCAATGCTGCAAGCCCTTACAACGAACCTTTGACGATGAATGAATTTCTGTCGGCACTGAGGACTTGCAAAAACAGCAGCCCGGGCCCAGACTTCATTTCTTACTCGATGGTAAAGACTGCAAACCCCTCCCTGTTTCCATATATAGTCCAACTATATAACGTCATCTTCCTGCAAGATTGTTACCCACAGCGTTGGCGTCTGTCAATAGATGTCCCGATCTTGAAAACTGGAAAAGATCCCACGGACACCACTTCTTATCGCCCTATCTCAGCCCGGGCCCAGACTGCATTTCTTACTCGATGGTAAAAACTGCAGACCCCTCCCTGTTTCCATATATAGTCCAACTATACAACGTCATCTTCCTGCAAGATTGTTACCCACAGCGTTGGCGTCTGTCAATAGCTGTCCGACCGATCTTGAAAACTGGAAAAGATCCCACGGACACCACTTCTTATCGCCCTATCTCATTAACATCTTGTCTTTGCAAACTCTTGGAAAAGATGCTGAATATACAACTGATGTGGTTCCTAGAAAGTAATAACCTCATGCACCCGAAACAATCTGGTTTCAGACGCAACCGAAGCACCACAGACAACCTGGTACAACTAGAGATAGTCATACGCAATGGGCTGATACTGAGGCAACACACTGGTGTTGTCTTCTTTGACCTGTCGAAAGCGTATGACACAGCTTGGCCTTATGGAGCCCTCCGTAATTTTCATAGTTATGGACTCAAAGGACATCTGGCCTATTTCATCCGCAATTGTATAAAAAACAGGTCTATCCGACTAGGAATCGGCAACATTCTCTCTAAGAATGTCCCCTTACCAGGAGGCCACCCTGAAGGGAGTGTTATATATCCTGCACATGTTTTCTCGTCTCTATAAACCTTATAGCCGACAACTTACCAAACACTATTAACTCATCACTGTACGTCGACGATTTGGTCATTACTACTACTAGAGCTGTCGAACGACAGCTAAAACTTGCCTTCGACTCCCTATCGAACTGGTGTCGAACAACGGGTTTCAACTTCAATAGCGACAAGACTGTCAGCTTTCATTCTTGTAGGAAACATAAATGTCCCAAATTATTACCGAACTTAACACTAAATCACCAGCCACTACGCTGTGTCACCACTTACAAATACCTGGGACTCCTATTTGACAATTCAATGATGTGGCAGGAACACATCCTTGACCTCAAGAAACGTGGTATGAAGACACTTGACCTCTTGAAAAATATAACATCCAGACGTTGGGGAGCTGATCGCATCTCCATCCTGCGACTTTACATTGTTAGTAAAACCAAAACTTGACTATGGAAGTGAGGCCTATTCATCTGCCTGTACCTCCCTCTTGGAGGCACTGGATCCCATACAGAATTCTGCAAATCGGATAGCGACCGGTCTGTATCGCACATCTCCCAAGGGCAGTCTCCTAGCAGAATCTGGATTACTCCCTCTAGAACAACAACGCACATATAAATACTTGGACTCTTATCACTTTTGCAACTATTCTGAGACATGCCAGAAAGAATGGCTACACTGCCACCCTTCTTGGCCAAGGAGACAATCAGGTGATTTGCTTGGAAGTGCCATCGGAGGAAGCAGATCCAGACTATGTGGATGCATACATGGAGTCTCTGTCTGCCAGTCTGGAAGCAATGAACTTACCCCTTAAGCCTGAAGAAGCTTACTATTCTTCCTGCCTCTTCAGTTATGGAAAGCAACACTACTATAAAGGTGCTGAGGAGTAAAGAAAATCAGGAGGGCATTTCCAGATGGAAACGAATCAATCCTCAGTGTCGATGAAGACCTGTGCTCATCCATGACAGCAACAGAAGCTTGTGCTAAAGCCAGTTATCAACCTTTTGCAGCGATGTTTCTTGCTATTTTCATCCATATAGAAGTTTTCCTCCGACATGAGTTCATAAAGGAGAAAACTCCATGGCAAGAGCTGCTCATGATTCTCTTACACCATAACGGTCTTGGTGGAATTAGCCAATTCAGCGGGATGGCACACCTAATGAGAGGGCATGAAGATCCAATCTCTTACTCACTGTCACTCACAAATCACTTCAAAGCTTGTCCAGAATGTGTCTGTAATTAAAATGCAGCCCGTAAATTCTTAATTGCAACACCTAGCAAGATCACAGACTGGAGCAAGTTATTAGAGTCTCCTTATTCTCTCAATGTTTCTTCACTCAATCCACCGCGCAGATGGATAAGAGATGATGTTCTGAAATACATAAAAGAACATGCAACTAATACTGAGATCACGCAGTGGACTTATTTGTCCATGGAAACTGAGAAAGCGGCATTAATAAGCACACTTATTAGTGCTCGGCCACTTTATCCTTGCTTTTCATCTGAGATCTATAGATGTTCTCCTGTTGGAATAGCAGATGGAATGGCTTCTAGATTCAGCAATGTGACAACGATAGTTAGAGCTGTAACAAACGAGAGGGTGGAGTAACAAGACTTTTGGACCACCTGGATAGAGAAATCAAGAAAATGAGAGAATATTGTGACAGAGGACCAAGTCATGGCATTTCCATCAGCCAACATCTAGACACTTATAGCTGTTCTTTTATGGCAGCATATGAACTGAGATTTCTGACTTGGGGTATTTATCTTTAAGGAGTCACAAAATCATCTCCCAATGAACAGTGGAGGTTGCTAGAACCAGATGAGCCAGATCCAGATTACGGTTATGTAACAGTAACAACCAGTCCAGCTGCAAAGATTCCAGGAAACCTGAGTACAATTTTGAAAACTCGTGGTCCCCCCCCCTTATTTAGGTAGTCGAACTAAAGAACGAATCGTTCAAAACTGTAGCCTCGACATCTCAGAGATGAGCCTCCGCAGTGAAATCAAGCGTTTGTACTCATTGAAAGCCTGGAGTACTCATCCACGTTTGCAATGTTATGCACCTATCATTGATAAATCACTTTCTGATTTAATTTCGAAACTCAAGTTAACTGACGAAGAAACACCGGAAGATATTGATGTAGCATTTCTTGAGGGAGGTTCTCTTGATCATCGACTAAGTTGTGCTTATGGAACCAGAGCAATTTTGCCAAATCAACCAATAAACGCAGCAACTCATGTGCACATGTCCACAAATTCACTCAGTTTGACTCTGAAAAGAGAAGATCGAACCATCATCTATCAATCAATGTATCTCTGGATTCAGTCTGTTGTCCCATACCTTCAACAACTTCACGTTGATCGTCCTCAGCTCAATCAAATTCGTCATTGGATGTGATCAGTGCACACTTTTGGTTCCCGAAGATACTACAACAATAAACAACTTAGTGGTACCTGATACCCAATCGAAGATTCCAGTCCGATCACAGGTATTGGTAGAAGAACTACTTGTTCCTCACTCATCTGCTAAGCATCTGTCCGCCATTTTAGGAGCTCAACTAGGTGTGATAGAGAAAGATCAGATTCAATACTTCCGGTATTACAATAGAGTTGACACCTCACATCCACTGCATAGCGCGGTGGAAAACGAGGGACTTGTCAACCCTCATCGACACAAGCGAGCTCCACAATTCCTTAACCGTACTAAGAACCTTCGTATCAAATACAATATTACAGAAGAGTCGTAGCTCTAGGTTAATGACAACATACTATAGAAATGATCCTTTGAAGTATGGTCAATGAGCATGGAGCCTAAAAAACAGGATTGAAAACTCCAGCAACTCATTAATAAAAGCCATCCGTAATGGCCTTGGCTACAAACGGTCTAATATGTATATAAGATGGCAGCGCCTCCTGTTGCCTGACGGAGGCCAAGCAATGGGGCGTAATGATGTCTAATATGTAAGATTACTGCGACATGCTCTGTGTGTAACCTAGAAATAAGAAACATTCTCCTGTGTACAATATTTCATTTCAATTTTGTAATGTCTATGAATACTTAATAAAGATTATTATTATTATTTGTCCTCCCCGAGCAGCCTTCTGCAGTCGCACCATGTAAGTGCCCAGTAGTTCAGACTTGTCACGACTTAGCTACCTTAAGAAAGAAGGATTACACAACCTATAAACTGAAGTCCCTTTACCTGGACCATGCACGGACGCACAAATATCTGGCATGCATCTACACCGAAAGTTCTAAGAGTAGAGGAGTCGCATACTCTTTTACTCATGACCCTTATAATTACTCTCGCCATATTTCTAGCCTTTCGTCTTCCTATACCTCAGAACTATATGCAATCTACGATGCTTTGAATTACGCTGAAACCTTGCCCCACACATCACCTGTCATCGTTACAGACTCGAAGAGCTCAATTGAAGCCATGACTCACTATAATCGCATTCATGCATTGCTAATGATACAATGCCGTATCGCAAACTGCACTAAACCTTTACATTGTGCTGGGTACCCAGCCATGTCGGAATAACTGGCAACGAACGTGCCGTGCCGACCAAGCAGCTAAGTCTGCCCTCCATGATGAGCTTCGCCCCCTCCCTCTACCACGAACGGACTACAAATGGTACTATACGAAATTAGTGCGAACGGAGTGGCAACTCCGGTGGCGCTGCCTTACTGGAAACAAACTAAGAGAAATCAAAGAATCTCCCGGACCTTTTCCAAATTCCTGTTGCCAGAATAGACAGTGAGAAATCATACTAGAACGACTCCGTGTCGGCCATACTCGGTTGACTCACTCTTATAAGCCAGAACGCAGTGCCTCACCTTACTGTAACAACTGCGTTGTACCCCTCTCAGTCAAGCATATATTGCTTGAATGCCCGGACGCACTATCGTCCCTCGCAACGATTTTGCGTTCGCAGATCGTGTGCACGTGAGCTGCGTTCACGTTGGTGCGCCGCGCTACCCGCTGTATCGCTGATTAAGTTGGGTTAGGTTAGGTTTGGTAATGTTAGGTAACATTAGATAACGTTAAGTAAGGTTTGAGAGGTTAGATTGGGTTGGGTTAGTCGCCTCATAGGAAAATTTTAGGTCGTTAAGTCGCCTCATTGAAATATATATACATATATATAACAAAAAATAAAATAAAGGAAAAAGTTGGTAAGGCTAGGAACTGTATCACTGCTCAGCATTAATTGAATATGTTAAAATACAGTAGACATTGATTAGGTCCATATTATAAGTATGAACTATAGTGGTAGGACCATCATAATAATAGGTATATATTAGAAAGTTAGGAACAATAATTAGAAGCGTATTTTTCTGCGAATGAGCGTGAGGCTCTCACATAGGTCCTATGACTTGGCAACATCAAAAAACCAACCAATGAGATCTGAGGGTAGAGCTGCGCGTCATGAAGACGCGCCTTCAAAACCACCGCCTTTATAAACCACTTAGGCCGCCTTGCGGGTCTCGGTAGGGTTTTGAGTCAGAGTAGCTTGGACTACCCTAGCCTCAGGGTATGTCTCGAGTCCTTCTCCGTGCTTGTGAGTGGGGCACGTTTATGTAAATAGTTTATCTGAAGTGACTTTACTGACCGGGATACAAGTCAGATTAACTTGGGCTACCCTAGCCTCAGGGTATGTCTCAAGTCCTTGTGAGTGGTGCACGTTTTTGTAAATAGTTTACCTGAAGTGACTTTATACTGAGTGATCAAATTCTGAAGCGACTGTGACCGGATGCTGCATCCGCATTTGCACACAGTGCCGAGAAACCCGTTCTCGTGTTCTTGCACCCACTTATAATTTCTGCGAGAGAGAGGCTCTCCGCCTGTTTTACCGTTTCGAGAGGTGACTATTTATGATTTCTACGACAGAGAGACCTACGTTGGAGGCCCTGCGCCTGTTAAACCATTTGGCGAGAGAGTGCCCGACGATGAAGTGTCATTACTCAGCATAGAAGCCTATTCCTTATACCTAGGAGCTCGAACCCGTATTCCTGTCGTTCCCGAATTCCTACCTCAGAAGTTTGAAGCGTCGCACCCTGAAGTTCGTTCACGTATTCCAGTAGTTCCCGTGTTCCTGCCTCAGAAGCTTGAAGTGTCGTTCTCAGAAGTCCGTCTCCGTATTCTTGTGTCCATGAAGACTTGTAAAGCCCCACTGTTGCGAAGTGTTGGAGCTAGCAATGTGTTGATGATCAGTGTAGGACCCCAAATATAGCTAAGTGATGGAATGCTTAGGTGTCCAAAGTGTATAGATTGGGTGTGAAAACCAAGAACGCTCATTTGTGTCTCTTAATAGGAAATTATTAAGTCAAAATGAAGAGCAGTGTTCCAAGAAGGACGGTGTTATACATATACAAATGTATAAGCTAGGTAGGAATGTGCAGTGAAATGTTTTTTTTCATGGATTAGTTTTCTGGCGTTTAGCATAAGTGTGAAATGTCTTGGCGTGTGCGAGCGCCAACAAAAAAAAAATCGAAAAATGATCTAAATGATCTTTACATAAAAGTGAAGGTTTAATATCAATTCTGATGTACAGCTGGCGTATTTAAGTTTATAAGATTTTGCTTCAAAGATGTGGGGCTGCATGCCCTTAATGTGAAATATGTAATGTATACTAATAGATCATCATGGGGGTATTTCATCAGACAGAATTAGCTAGGAACCAAGATATTACATGTGTCTCAAGACGTACGTGTACTGTGCTTGGGCCTTGCATGCCAACTGTTTTACCTCCAGACCATTCGTTTGTTCAGGTCAACGAGTCAATTTACCTATTTCTTGGGAACTTCCGATCATCCCACCGTTTGGGTTTCTACGATTAGAGTGTGTGAAATTAAATTTAATGTAATGCTTAGCATACTTGAGGCGTCTTTGTCGTTTCAGTTTTCATTTTAATCAAGGTGTTTGATGTGGTGAGGTATTTATGCAAACTTATCCCTTCACGTCCGTGCTTGCCTTTCTTAATATATGTATAACCGTTAACTTCAATTCGTGTTTCATTTTGTCCTCACATTAGTCCCTCCAACGCCGTGTTATGATGTGAATTCCAGGGGGCCCACTTCCCTTCTTTAGGACACATGAATGTATGTATGCATATATGTATGAATGTCAATGTTAATTTCAATGTCAGATGACGTAACGTGCAATACCTACATGTTGTGTTGTGTGTCTAAGTTATTTCAGCTTTAACGTAAATGCTTTCATATTTATGTCCCTGCCTTCGCTGTTTTGATAATGTCATTTTGATCATTGAAAATAACCTTTTAAAAAAGTATACTATATATATATGCATATGCACAAACATACACCATTAATTAACGTGACCTATTCTGTCTTGTTTCGATTTGCAATAAAATTAAATAATTAAATAAATAAAAATATATGGACAAGATTTCGACCTAACATCTTTGCCAAAAGTTTATCATCTGTTCCTCCTAACATACCTGTCCCATAATTTCTTCCAAATCGGTTCGTAACTTTTTCAGTTATCTTGGTGACAGACAAACACGATGAAAACATAACCTTCGCGGAGGTAACTACGGAACATTACTATCCAATATGCATATGNCTACTTTGTCCTTAGTTACTGTTACGTAGCTATAGCTTTTTTGTCTCGCCATGTTCACTTTGTGCGTATAGAGAAAATTTCATGCTATTACAAGAAAGTTTCTTACCACATTTCGTATTTTCGAAATAAAAATTGTGAAATGTGGGACACTGATTTTTTTTTCACAGCACAACTTCTGCCCACCCATGTGCAGAGAGTACGCTAGGGCTATGCACTGTGCAGCACCCGGAAGGGCTGTGTAGCGCTAGGAATTGTTGTACAACGCTCAAATTTGCTGTGCAGCGCTCGGTGGTGCAAGCGGGGCTGTACATTACACATAGAAACTGTGCTAGCCCTCTCCGGGGCTGTGCACCTAGGGCTCAAAGGACCTTGCAGGGCACTACTTTGCTGTACAGAGCGGGGGCGTTATGCCAAGCACAACGGGGCTGAACAGAGCCACAACCATTCGGTGCAGACAGAGACTGCTGTGCAGAGCACGAGGATTCTCTGCAGAGCACGGCATTGCTGTGCCTACCACGACGGAGCAGAGTGGAGAGCGACGGTGATATGCAGAGCACAACAGGGTTGTGCAGAGAATTACAATGATGTGTGGAGCACAACAGGGTTGTGCAGATCACGACCCGACTGAAAAGCACGGCATTATTTCCGCTGAAAGTAAACTGTGAGACTCATCCGCTAGTTTGATAGCAACAGCCTCAATGGCAAATCTCACAATTTCAACGTCACAACCAAAGCGGATAAGGGGGAGCGGGTGTAGCAAAAAAAGAGTGGGCGGGTGTACAGTCACTGTAGGGAAAGGGAGGCGGTGAGGTTCGCTTCCGTTTTGCACGTGTCATATTCTTAAGGGTGCGTTCACACCAAACAAGTAGAGTCGCGTCAAGTCATAGAAGTCATTTGACGTAGGTAATTTTGACTTAATTCTGTTCACACCAAATGCGTCATCGCAAGTCAATTTCTATTCAGTTACCCGTGTTGTATCATTGAGGATGGATGTGTCTTCTCTTTCACGCATAGCTATTTTATTGTGGCTTCGTAGTCGAAGACAGAAGAAGAATAGACGATTGTGGGTACACGAAATAAACACGAGGCCAAATTTCGGACACTTTGCGCATCTGTTTCCAGATTTAGTAAATCATCCAGAGAAATTCAACAATTTTTTCAGGTTATGATCCTTAGGATCATAAATAGCTTGATGCTCTCGTACTAAAATAATTGCTCCACTTGCATGGTGCTTGCAGGACGCTGACCTCTTTGTGACTGAAGAAAAAAAGCTTGTCGCTCGATCTTTCACTGGACGCGACGTGTTTGGACTTGTATTGAATGACTCATTCGGTGTGAACAGTTTCCTCAAATGTCTATAGTAATCAATGCTAATTGTGGTGGCGAATCATGACGTATGTTGACTTTCTTTGACTTGACGCGACTAGACTTGTTTGATGTGAACGCACTCTTAGTATGTGGTGTTACCCGTGCGCACTAGTCTGAACCCTGGACATTCTCGGTGATGGTAAGTGATGGTGATGTATACGCGCGGTGCGCGTGTGCGTGTCTGCAGTGCAGTGACAATTTTGACAGTACACATTGTGCAAGCTTGGTGTGAGGTTAGCGCTGCTCTCTAAGCAAGCAATATGGCTGCAGACTATGAATGGGAC
>LQNS02277275.1:5795469-5807283 GCA_001587735.2 Parhyale hawaiensis | reverse complement strand
TCATCCTGTTGCAGTCAGTCAAGTTCTTGCCGCTCATTGTGGCAATTCGTCATTACGCAAATTACCAATTATATAGAACATGTTGATTGGTAAAATCTACAGCCTTTCTTTATAGGCAGTAAATTTTACGCGAGTTGAGGTTGATAATCTAACAGTTCTTGTCGAATGAACTTTTCCCCGCAGATTGGCACATATAGCTCTGATGAAATACAGTACCGTCCAAAACAAGGGGACAAATTTTCAAAACAGAACTTTTTTTAAATATGCCAGGTACTTTTTTGCACACATCTAGCCAGTAAGATGTTGATTTTGTTTTAAAATTTGAGACATATGTATGAAGGCTATAAAAAAGTTATGAACGAAGAGCTTTTCTCTTCAAATTTTATAACTTCCAAAACTAAGGGACAAAGAAAAAATTAATTAAAATCTATATTTTGCTAGGAATATTTAACGAAATGGTGGTGAACAATCAATATTTGGTAAATAGTCCCTTGCTTTCGATTACAGCTGCATATCGTCGACTACATGACCGAATGAGAACTCCGGTAATCTTCAACAGTAATTTTCGCCCATTCCTCTTGAAGCTTCATCTGTATTGATAGGGTTTCTTGCCATAACACCCCTATTGTTTTCCAAAGATTCTTGATTGGATTTAGGTCAGGACTTTGTGGTGGCCAATTCATAACTTCGAGCTCAAGGTAACTCATGACAGTCTTTGCCTTGTGGCAGGGGGCATTGTCTTGAATGAAGAGAGCGAAGGGGGCACCTGAGTTTACAATATTATAAGTATGACAATACCATCCAACAGATTTTTTACACACCTGAGCATTCACACGGTGACTGCTCTATGTTCCGACACCCCTATGTTAGGTTAGGTGTCGAAACATAGGGGTGTCCTTACTTACCTAGGGGTGTCGGAATATAGAGCTGTAATCATTCACACAGGTTTGCAAACGAACGAGAGGCGATGTTTCGTGACTAGAGAATGTACCAAAAACCATCACGCTCCCGCCGCCAAACTTCAGTCTTTTTAGAAGACTTTACACTTAATTTCTCGCCTTCACCTTCATTACCAAACAAATTTAACTCTTTAATCACTGAAAAACACTAGCCCTATTTTCATGGGACCACTTATCATGCTCGTTTGCAAACTCTTAATCTCTTTTCCTTGTTCTTCGCAGTCACAAGCGGTTTCTTCAGTGGGCGTCTTGCAAATAACCCTATTTCTTGAAGGCGCCGAGAAACTGTCTGACGCGAGACGTTCATGCATGTTGTCACTCATTTCCCTACTTATCGCTGCTGAGGACTTGAAACTGTCGTTCAATGACGTACTGTGGATGACTGTCCTCTCTAACTGACGTTTTACAGGGGCCTGTCGGCTATTTTAGGTGTACAAATGCAGCCAGTTTCATCGTACGACTTCACTATTCTGCCCACAACACTTCTCGAACAGTGTACCTTCTCAAAAATTTCTCTGAAATGAAATTATTCTTGTGCAACTTGACGATATCTTGTCGCAGGATATAATAAAGTTTCTGATTTGATGCTATCATATAACGAACAACAATGTTTACAAATCGCAGTGTCAAACTTTGTATGCGATGTAATAAAGAAATACGGACTGAATAAGAAATTGGTTTTCTTATTCTATCGCTTAGTTTTGGACGTTATAATTAAAAGAGAAAAAGCTTTTTCGTTCATAACTTTATTATCCTTCATACATATCTCAAAGTTTAACACAATAATCAACATCTTACTGGCCAATAGTATGCAAAAAGAAAAGTACTTGGCATTGTTAGAAAAAAATTGTGCAGTTTTGAAAATTTGTCCCTTAGTTTTGTACGGTACTGTATTACGTACTGGATGCAAGCGCAGGAAGTGTTGAATTTAATGATAGTATTTCAAACACTTGTCAGTCTAAAACTGAAGACATGGCCACATTTGTAGTACCAGAAGTTCCAGTTTGAACATTTACCTTTTTAATTATTGACTTGTTGGGTGTATAAGTTAACGTTTTTTATTAAAGTTTGTTTATGCTGATTTTGGATCGAATTTTCAAACAAATTCCGATTAGAAGTAGTGCAAGGAAATTGATTTTTCTTAGTTTTCATTAGGTGACAAGTTTTAGCTTGCTATGCAGGGAGATGTGAAAATATGTAGATAGTAAGTTATATCTAAAATACGGTAAAATTATGTACATAGGCTGGTATTATGTGATGGAATATAAAATACCAATATGCTTTGCTCATGTGAGCAAGGCTTTGTTTTTAGCTTGAACCGGTCTGCAGCAGAAATAAGAGCATAGCTTTGTGATAGCAGGTACGTGAAAACTGAAAAAATCTAAAGATTTTGAAAGTGTACACACAGAGAACAGGGTAGTAATATTGACTAAATTTTTTTAGTTACGGCATTTTGTTTGGAATTACTAAATATTTTGGTAATTCTCAACATATGGGGAGAAATGCCTTGTTGTAGTTACTTCTTTTTTTGGTTAATAATACATCGATATTCATGGTTATTATGACAAAACTTGGTACATGTGATGAATAGAATGGTAACTGTAACTAGATTTTGGTAAATACAAACAAATTTACGAACTTGGTTAAAATTACGAAACTCTTTTTCGTAATTTTTACTAAATATTCGTAAATACTACTAAATTTTTTAACCAAAAAAATTGGTCATTTTCACCAAAAATTTGGTTGGCTTATAGCTGACCAAATAGCTTGGTTAAGTCAACCAAATTTTGGTGACTATAACCAAACTGTTCTCTGTGTGTAGAATTGGGCTATTCAATAGTAAGAGTTGTGTACAATTCATTTTTGTAGAGAAACTTTTTTTGACTTAATTTCAAAGGTTTGCAATATTTTTAGCTGAAAAATTTCCATTACTTAGGGAGTTTATAAACTATCACTTTTTATAATGGACGAGACAATTGGAGGTTGAATTTGCCCAGAGCAATAAATTTTTTAGACTATTGAATGATCCTTTAAATTTTTGTTGATAAAAACTTATGAATAAGAAAAAAAATCGAAAAAATTTTTCAATCTTCGAACCACCTATGCACAGGAAACTATATAAAACATCCAAATTCTTGTAAATTTCTGAAATTTAGCAATTGAAAAACTGCATTTTTGTCTCAGTTGCTCCTATATAATAGTTGCTGGCGGTGGAGAACATTTTTAAATGAATACCTAGAGAAGAAAAAATGAACTGTAGTTATGTTTTAAAATTGCATTACTTTGACGAAGTTTGTTGCGCGGTGCCACATCGGTGGCCAGCACAGAGAAATGTGGCAACGCGATTGTCCCCAGCTGGGACGGCACGCTGTCGCCATTGGGAATCAAGGTGATGAATCTTTCTTCGCTTCGCTTAAGAGATCATTAAAAATATCTAGTATAAGGGGTATATTTATATCTCTAAGACAACCGGGGATCCGGCCTGGGGCCGGATGCACAAACTCCTAGCTTACGGTAACTTAAACTGTACAGTTTCTGGAAGAAGTGCCGATATCGCGACTCAGATGTCACTTTCTTATGCTGATTTTCACAAAGTTATGATCAAAGTGCTTTGAACCTCCAAATGATGCATGCCTAAATAACAGACTCAGATGTTAGATTGTAGAGTAGAAATGTAAAACTTCAGCAGTTACGTGGTCGCATTCGTGCCTGCAGCTGTACAGTTACGATGCTTGTAACTTTACCAATGCCTTTGAGCATCCTTTTCTTGGTACGCAGGGATATAGTTGTGCGCGATCGATCGCGCTTGTGCAAACGATCGTTCAAACGCCTAACCCAACCCCATCTCACCATTGACTAGAATTGACTGTGCCCGAAATTTTGAAAAAAAAAAAAAAAACAGGCCTTGCTTCCCCTAACCTACCCGATATACTCAGAAATAGCGGGAAAGTTGTAGAAAAACATTGATTAGGTTAGGAGTTTGAACATTAATCGATCGTTTGCGCAGCTCGATCGATCGCGCGAATCCATCGATTTCGGTCAAGATTGACACTATACAGTACTTGTAATCTCTCGACTACAGATGGCAATGTCAGAAAGTTATTGCAAGCGGTAGGCAAGCTTGCTACGCGCTTATGGCAATCAAGCTTATGAACGAGTACCAGACTAGAACACAGTCTTGTCCACTAATGGCTAGCCACTCTTGGGCGGGCTTGGCTTTTATACCTTCGCATGGGCATGACACATCTTTGGCTGACAGTGACTTTCAAGACAATAGTTTGAAATAAAATGCCCTACTTAGTTTCCAATCCAACTATCGGTGGTTAAGTTATGTACTAAATCATGCCTAATATTAGTCATGCTCAGCTGTAAGATTTGCCGTTTTTGCTACGGTATTAGCTTATTTTTAGTTTGTGTGTGCAGTAGGTTTTACTTTTCTTCTATTTAACTTTTTTCATCACTCTTGTGTTGTGAATTTTGCTCATACATTGCCACATTTATCATCTATAAAGAAAATTACAGAAAATTATGAAATTATAAATAAAATGTCGTAATGATAAAGTTTCAAATTTCGGGAAAAACATCAGAAACTCAAATAGTAGCCTAACGAAGCTAATTGGAGCGTTCGGATGCCAGCACCGGTACAGTCAGCGGATGTGGGGCTAATTGTGGACTATGTGAAGCGGTACAGCAAAGGTCATACCGTAAAGGGTGCCTTGTTTTATAAGTGTAGAGGGACTCCGATGTGAGCTCGATTGGATTAAAAGAAGTTATGCACATGTTATTCTAGTTGTTTTGCTCAGCATTTAGGCGGGAAGCTGAATGTGTTAGCGACTGGTAAACCGGTCCGACTAGATGCATCTAAATGTTAGTTGATCAAATTAACATGAGTCGACACCTAAAAAACGTTAACGTTTCGGGATTAGATTCCCATCTTCAGAACTAAGAAATTTAATATCAAAATGTAAGGATGTGAAACATTGAAACTAGAAATTTATTTTCATGTACTAGCTGGGAACAGAGGTGTTGTGTGCGGGTGTTAAAGGTGAATGACTGAAGTAAGCTCGGGGAGGTCCTAATATCAGTTCCGGTACAGTCGGGCAGTCAGGTAACGTCGTTGGCGGCAGGGCTGTACAGTCGGGGGAAAAAACGTCTGTTGCGAGTCTTAGTGAGAAAAACTGCTTCAATCCTCCCGCTGTTGGCGGAAGGAGTGTACAGTCGGGGAGAAAACGTCAGTTGCGAATTGTAGGGAGGGACGGCTGAAGTCATAATGTTGAGGCTCGGATTAGTTTTATGGATATAAAGAGATTCTAATCAACACTCAAGATAACCTAACCTCTTCAGAAAGGATGATTACCCTACCAACAAAACAAGACGTACTTCTGCCCCTCGACTTACACTTCCAAAACGATCACCATTCGGACAAGATGACCTATATGGATTTACAACTTCGATGCGGTAGTTAACGTTTTTTAAATGTCGACTCATGTTAACTTGATTATTTACTCTTAGTTTGATAAATGTTACTTAATACGGGCTTTGAAATGTCCAGTTATACTGATGTACGAGACGGTGAAACCATGGTACACTGAAAAATGTAGATAACAAATACCCCAGAAGTTATGTGGGAGGTTTGTCTTTGAATTTAAAGGACCCTATGGTAAATTCGTTTTGTAGGAAATTTGATGTTAATGTGTGGGTAGGCTTCAGACAGAAAGGAACCCTTTCAAAGTGATTACCGTACTAACAAAGACTTGTACAGAAGAGAGTGCAAGAAGTCTACGGACAAAGGGTTTACTAAAGCCGGGATCGAATAGTTTATCTAGGAAAAATTTGCAGAAGTGGTATAGAAAATGACGCGGATTACTTATTTATGAAAAATATGTGCCTGGTAATCTGGTACATAACTTCTGAATTTGTTGAAGGAAGGTGTGCGTTCATCTTCTGTTGTAGAGGCTCATACACTTATTTCCAAGTGTTTGTGTGTTCCCGACAGATATTGACTTACCACTACCAAGGCTCACGTAAGCTCTTTAAACTCAGCGTGTAATTGAATATCAGTTCTAGTAAATGTTTTGATTTCCAATCCGCAAAGGGTTAAGAGAATGGAATTTAATGACTCTCTGTTATTATTTGTCCAGCTTTTATCAAGCTTCATTACACGTCAACAAGGTCAACAATTTGTTCATGGCTAGAATCATAAAACGTTAGTTCCTGCGAGATTTGTGGAAAGGCTTTTGTCACCAATCTACATTTATAAACAATTGCCATCTCTAACAGTTGACAGGTTTGACAGTGGACAGAATAAAAGTCTTGGTCAATACTGTCTTGTGGTACTTCTCTGGCCGCAAGAAGGTGGACGTTATTAATTCACTCTTTAGTATAGTGCTGCTCTCAGTTCTCCGGGCGAACCATCGATGACTGGTCTGCGTCTGGAAAGAATAAAAATAAATTACCTCTGTGGAGAACTCACTAATAGCAATGAGTCATAAAGTTAATATTACTATTAGATTTGGGTATGGAAGAAGTACACAAATACACCGGAGTGCAGTGACACGCTTCCAGTTGAGATGAGATATAAAAATATTTAACAATAGGAAAAAACTAGTTAGTCTACAGAAACCCAATACCAATGAACGACAGTGTTCCCAAACAGGATCGACGCACATGGGAACAGCAAGAGCGGATATGATAGCAATAGCAAAGAAACTGTACAATGAAAATGTTATAAAACTAAGGGGGCGCAGAAGTCAAACCTCCCAGAAGCTAAGTTTAGATTAAGTTAACCTTAGAAATGTCTT
Source organism: Parhyale hawaiensis (assembly GCA_001587735.2). NCBI lineage: Eukaryota > Metazoa > Arthropoda > Malacostraca > Amphipoda > Hyalidae > Parhyale > Parhyale hawaiensis. Next base: position 5,800,523 of record LQNS02277275.1, on the reverse strand, counting down.
GGGGTTGCTTCTCTCTATAAGACAGCGTAAATAGACCTAACCCTGTGGTCCATCCTGTGCCATCTGAACAGGGCAAAATTATGGTTTTCTCGTTTTTCATTTCCACAAGTTATGTAACTCTCCACCTGTGTAGAACAAAGGCGAAAAATTCTAAGAAAGCATAACGTGCATCTATATTTCATGTATAACCTCGCTTGTCACAGCATCTCTACGGAATAGTTCGCACCATTCGAAAAATTTCGACTAAATCAAGGGGTGTACGAATGCCCTGATACCACAGTACGGAGAAGTATAATACTTCCACAATATTTGTGAGCATATGACGTAGCCTACTATACAGCAGGGACCCAATGATCCAATCACATGTACAACTTCAAGACAACATTGGAGAAGAGGGGTTACGTGAGTACTGCTCTTGGTCCTACCGCTTTACTCTTGGCAAAAGCTGAACAATAAACTTGATAGAACAATGAAATACCACTTAATAAATATACCACTGCCTACAGTAATGTCTCAGCAACTGAGATAGCCACGAAACTTCGGATTTCTGTGCATATTTTATTGGAAAAAGTGAACTTCCTAGATCGATCGCACTGGTGACAGACAGTAGAATATGTGCTGTGGACCTGCCAGCTGTGCATTGCCTCTTGCTCTCGTAACTCCGATGCCTGTTATCAGCGCGTGGAGTAACCCTGTGTTACCTCGGGTGTAACTAATTCTCAAGGCGTGTCGCATTGAGCCATCTTCCATCAGTGAGACGCGCCAGTGTTACCCTAATTCGCTTCCCTGAAAAAACTGTGGGTTATGATCGTTGTAACAACGCGCAGTTGAAGATCGTGCCACATTTGAGTTAGGCAATGCCTATAATTTTCTTTCATGGCTTTTGAAGCCGCAATTTCTCTTAAATATCCTGCACAAGTATTATGTTGTTTATATTCGTTCGAGACAAAGCTGGATATATATATATATGATTTTTTCAACTGAGTGAAAGATATTTCCATTGCGCTTGCTGGTTCCGATCGCTTTGTTTAGGTACGTCTTTTAGATCTCGTGCTGTCGATCTATTTTATAGAGAAAAACCTACGATTGGTGTAATTCAGTAATTTCTGATGGAAGAGAAAGAAACTTGAACGATAGATTATTAACAATAACTAAGAATAGCTGTAATTATATTTTCGGGATTGCGATGCGAGAGATCCTGTCTCATTCACCTCCATTTAGTTACACTGAGCGCGTAACAGTTTTTCATTGCGTAACACTGGAAAATTCTGATTACAACAGGCCTCTGGTAGCTTTACCAGTGCTACCGAGGCGTAGCCATCCGCTGGGGGTGGCATAGCCAACCATTTTTTTTTAGTTTGCTTTCCTTTTTACTCTACTGAGTTGAAACATAATATTCACTACGTCCCTGCTGCCGAAGAAGTACGCTGCCGCAAATGAAAATTAACTTGCTGCTGGGGAACTTTAAACTGCTGGCGGGGCTCCTGATGGTTCCGACGCTGAGCGTGGTGAAACTTAACGTCGCCGACGCCTTTCTAGTCGCCGGACCCAACGATGAATGTGCTCCCTTGCTCGGCTCAGCCGCAGAAACTGCAGGGACGCTGCCATCCACCTCTGACGTCACTAGAGGCGTTATTACAGAGGAAGAAAAGAAGGGACATAAACCGTAGTATGATACGCACGTGGTATTAACGTACTTTTGTACACTCTTATGCGTAAGAAAAACGTTCGACTAACGTTTTACACATGGAACCCATGCACTAGGGTATTGCCTCACAGGATCTACGCGCATTTGAACAGCAAGTCAAGAAAGAAGATGAATCGATAAAAGCATGATCAGTAGGTGTACGTAACTGGAAAGAAGCGACGTGGGTACGAAAGACAGAAGTTTCTGAGGCCTAACTAATGGCAAAGGTAACCTACAGGTTCCCCTGGGGCTCTGCTTCCCATATCCAAAGATACTGTCCTAAAACCTAATAGTGCTGGCACACCAAAAGCAGTTCAGCGAGAAGCTGAGAGTTATTGGGATGCAGGGATTAATTGCATTGGAGCGCGCGGACCGAGCAGCGGCAGTTGAGCAGGCCCATGCTCGGTGTGCGCGCTCCAATGCATTCCGTGCTTCTCAAAAACTGCCAGCTTCTCGCTGAACTGCATTGGGTGTGCCAGCACCCTAACCCTATAACTATAGTCATCATATGCCCCGAGAGGGTTGATCACATAATAAGTGACGCTGACCTTGAGGTTCCTCTGATTTCAACTTGTTCTATTGTTAGGAAACAATGTGCACGAGCTTAATATATAAATATAGCTATCCCAAATTAATATATATATATATACACATCAGCCGGCATAATAAATTTAGCTGAATCTCAAAAATGTGATTATTCTAATTATTCAGCAATAAATTATCCGAATTACAGTAGAAACAATGTGTGATAAATATAATATTCGACAAGTTGTATACGAAATAAAGGTATGAATTCTACTACTGTATAAAAAGATCCCATGTGTTTTGCTTAGAGCACAATAAGACGCGGTCCGGCCAATCGCTTCGCTTTGTCTCTGAACACGCACATGGCGGACTTCTCGAAAATTCTACTAGCCAGAGCATAGGTACCATTGTTCAAAGTGCTAATGCTGTTTTTGTTCATGTTACGCTTCGCTAACTTTCTGTGGGACGTGGCTTAAGGGGTGACAGACAACATAAAAGACGCAAATAATGAAAAAAATTACGCTTAAGCATGTACTTATACTCATAATTCGAGTGAGGCATTAGCTTTGTATAAATGCGAGATACCGATTGGTGTACATATTACATATAGAGTACCGGTATTTTAGGGTTGGAAATAAATACCATGTTGTATAGTTAACATAAGAAGTTAGTAGCTATCTGGCATGCGCCAAGCGGGTAACTTGGGATCCATGTAGCGGGAAGTCAGTCACCGCCGAGCTCCCAGTTGGGGAAGATCGGTCGGCTCCATGTTCGCCAACATGGCGTTCATACACATAGCCGCGCATACGTTCAGTGCAATTTAAGCAAGAACTACAGTGAAAGTGTGCTTAAAGAAGGCCGCAGTGCAAATCTGAACTAAATACCGGAGCAAGTTTTTCAGTGTGCCATGAAAGAAGCGCCGGCCATGGTGCAGCACGCAATTGTAGGCCTTCCCGGTGCAGCCTACAAGACAAGAGTGCGCGATGCACGTCATTGTGCTCGCGCGGCCCTTTGCTAAGGGTAGCACTGTGTTAAAATGGCCTTCAGCCAATGAAGTATTTATCCGAACCAAAAAGCAGTCACCAGATTCCACTGAATAATATTATGTTAATTTATTTCTTTTTCAGAAAATGATGTACTTCGTCTATGTCTATCATTACTTCGCTATAAACTATATTTAATGTTTTCATCACTGTTCTTACGCTTACCCTCAACCTAAGCTCTCTCTATTAATATTATTTTTAATATTAACTTTGTTTGTTACTTGTGCATTAGGATATAAAACCACTTAGGGATGCAGCTCTGTGGATAGTAAATCCTTCTCAAATAACTCAACAGCCTATCTCTTGCTTACGTTCTTTCCTATATAAAGTAATCATCATTAATTTTAGCTCTTCCCTTGGACACCTCTTTATTCTGGTCTGATTCCTTTTTATAAAAAGAATACGTTGAGAACATGCTCTAACATGTTTGAAAGAAGAAAGAGACGACGGTGGCTTCCGGAGTAGCGAGGCACACCGCAGGCAAATATACATCGGGTAAGGCCAGGCTAGCTGTGGGCAAAACCCAACAGCGGAGGGCAGGAAATCGGCTTACTCGCGCTGGCCGCGAGAGCAGCGAAAACAAGCTCGCTCAGGAAATCAGGTGCATCCGGCCTCACTCACGTGAGCCTGGGCTCCATCGCCAAAGGAAATACGTAGTAGCAGACAAACAGAAAATAGTTTCGTCGCCCCGAGCCAAAGTTGGACGTAGTTTCCGGAAATGAGGCCTCGGCAGTTATCATCGCAGGGCAAAACTCAATAACAAGTGGACAGGAAACCCACACTCTTGTTTGCTCCTGAACTGGTCGACACGTAACATATGAAGAGACAAAATTTCCCAGCATGTGCTTTGTGCGTGTCAGGGCTCGTGTATCAGCAACATGTAGCCTTGGGGAAAAACCGACTGGGTATACCATGAAGCGAGTGAATGTGCACTCAGCGACCTCGACCACGATAACGTCAGCAAGTCGCGGCTATAAAAGAGAGTTGCTCGCTAGCTGCGACGGAATATCACTCTCGAACTCCTCTCTAGATGCTCGTTCCTTACACCCGCTCTGACAAGGTTGAGTATAGTAGAACTTGTGACAAATATTGAACAGTTGTTAGTGCTATTAGAAATATTTTTCTTGAATAATCTCAGGGCTCCTGTTCAGTACTTATCGTTTTAGTATTTCTGAGTTTTATAGTTTAATATCTAATCGTTCTAGCATTTCTTAGTTTTTGAGTTTAATGTTTAATTGCTTTAGCGTTTTTGAGTTTTCGAGTTTGCATCGTTTAGATTTGTGTTGCTTCTGTATTTAACCTTTGATTACCCTCCTGTTGAGGGGCGCTCTAAGCAGCGCTCGGATCAAATGTGAAATATTCTAACCCAACGGGCTGAAATCGCACACATCCAACAAGTTATGGCTTTATTAATCCTCTGCCACACGCAAGAGCGTGGTTAAGGGGATCGTTTAGGTGAAAATGGTCAAAATTATCAATTTTCTGTTTTTTGCTCAAAAAGTGTCTTCAGGTATGGGAGCATTACGTCCTAAATTTTTAGGGGGATAGCGGCACTAGAACCCCCAAAAATGGGGGGGAATGGGTCCACAGGGGGTCCAAATTCACCTTTTTTTTTGCTGCAAAATCATCAGTATACCAAAGGCTATTGCATACCAAATTTCTAGGGGGCTAGCGGCACTATAAATGAGACATGCCAAGGGCTTTTCCTTTGGAAATACTGCAGTTTATAACAAAAAACACATAAAATTGCCTCTATTGAAAAATCTACATTTTCAGACTAAAAAAGAATAAAACTGTCT
>LQNS02277275.1:5770810-5783507 GCA_001587735.2 Parhyale hawaiensis | reverse complement strand
TATATATATATATTTATAAACACACGAAGGTTATTCTTAGTATTAGATTGCAAAAGAATCACTGAAAACAAAAGAAAAAGAACCCTCAGGATATTCTATGACATCATAACTGCGTAGTGTGAGCTTTGCCAGTATCCCGGCCATCGACGTGATATATCTGTTCTTCGCCCACCAAGTGATGATTGGTGCTCGCCCTAAACTTTGTTCCCGCTGCGTGATGCTTGTCAGTTTTTTCCCTGAAGATGTCCCAGGTCGGCCGCATTTTCCAGAAGTTGTGTAGGACACTGTAACCGAGAGCGAGCGCCGTGTCACGTCATGTCTCTACAGCTGGCTCTAGTTCTTCATGGGAAGGTTTGAGGATGGCGGGCGACGGGTGTGAGCCGAGGTATAGCGAAAGCCGCCAAGGCGACCCACTACATCCCCTCACACCAAACGCAAACACTTCCCCTTCCCCTGAAGGCAGTACAAAGAAATCCGTGAAATCCATCAACATAATTTTTACATAAATTGAACGAAAGAATAAATAATATATGATAAACTAAGAAATCGTAAGTTATAAACTACGGAAATATATATACGAAAACAGATACCGCAATAACTAAGCAACGCTTATGCAGTTGTATACAGCGGTAGATTATTTACAAGACGTGAATTTACGGCCTTGTGCCTTTTCAACTGGACTCTGAGTCCCCGGTCACCTCCAGTGGCCTAGTCCGGTTAGTAGCTAACCTGTTAATGGAAACTTTTGTCGGTGAACACCGGGTGAAGGAAATCTCCCAATAACTATTGAGACACCCAGTGTCCTTGTGAGGTGTCTTGACATCTAACGAAGCTCTCCGAGTCTAGTTCCCGACTAATTCATTATAGGTTATGGTGTTCCATTCCTGATTCTCGGGGTTTCAGCTCCCACTCCAACAATGGTCGAGCGTCCCACCCACGCTGAAACTCCGACGGGTGGCAAACGTGGTACGCTTGGTCATGTCTTGCTGCAATGCAGCACAAAACTTTTGATGCTAAGTTCCTACACCTAATGATCATTGACAATAGCATTAGCTTCATAAGTTTTAACATGGTGAACACAACGGATGCGGTCTCTTGGTGAGTCTGCATAATTCTAACTACTGTCCAAGATGTTAATGATTGCACCTGGTTCCGCTTGAGCCCGCTTCCTGTACATGGTTCGTAGCGCTGCCCTCCTTTTCGCTTGTTCCTTCCTTTCTTTTTCTGTTCCTTAGCGTTCTTGCCTTCTCCAATTGGCACAAGCTGTCGTCCAGTCTACGGCAATGCTTTGCTCTCACGACCGGCTCAAGTTGTACGCCCAGCTTAGGCAGTATCCCCACGGTTACCTTCACGTAGTGAGCCAAGGCTGCCCCGACCCCCTGGGACCCTCACTCAGTGATATGCAAGTCATCGGACAGGCACTCCTGAGGAACTCCCAGGTGGCTGCTCCCTTCGCACCCTACCCGAAGGTACGCCCGTCAACATATCTGACAGCGACACCAAATTGACCTGGGGCATCGCAGCGTATAAGCCCATCTTCAGATCGTGGGGCACCCGCCCGAACCTAATACAGTCTTCTCTTTTCTGGGTCACCTCCTCCGGCTTTAGGCCTCTCCCGAGGACATTTATGGTTCGTCGAGCGTTGTAAGTTTCGAAATTTGGTGCGAATGGTAGTGTTACTGTAGCCCCACAATCAGCATAGGGAACCGGCTGCTCCACCATTAGACGAAATCTATGTACGCTTTATGATTGATAGTGTTTTTTTTATGGCCTCGCTTGTGGCAGCCTCCCTCATGAGGCATGGGCCTCCGCCGTCCCATCTGGTCGGCTGCAGTGTTTAATCGCAGTGGAACCTAACCAAGCAAGGCCAGCACGCCAACCTCCGGCTCGAGACTCCCTTTCACGACGTCCAACAGGGCGCCTATGCGGGCGCCTGACTTCGAAATCACACGGACGCCGTATCAGTCTCCCAGCGCCTCACTCGAGAGTCTCCCACCATCAGCAGTCGGGTAGTATCTGCAATAAGCGACAGAGTTCGCATCAGGATATGGGCAGCAAAGAAAGGGCAAGTAAATTTATACCACGAATATAAGGGTCAGCATATGTAACAAATTCCCAAATTAACTGTCCGACTCTGTAGCGAAACGCAGTTTGACCCCGAACTACTAGATTTGTTACCTCGGCTCTACACAGACAAAACCCACTCTTGTGCACGAAATCACTTCGGGCAATCTCTCGCTTTGCTTCACTCGAAGCCTCACGTAGCGGCGCAAAGCTACCCAATATGTCTAGCACCGGTAGCTGTCGGCCGTGGGCGAAGGTTCTGTGTAGCTCCAGGCTGTCTGCATCGGGTCTCACGCCTGAAACTACCCACTCCACCACAGAGGCGGACAGTGATCTCGTCCACATTGAGTGACGCCTGAAGTCTTTTTTGCGTCGCCTTGTCCCTTGTCCTCGGCGGTGGTGGCGGATGCGGCTCCTGCTGTCTCTTCGTGCACATACAATTCTTCGCCCTCCTGCAGGCCAAACTCCTCCCATTCCAGGCTGTTGTGCTCTTCTGTGGGTATTGCACTCGCCAGACTGTCGTCCTTGGTTACTATTGGCAGCGGCAGATAGTCTACGTCCGAGGTCAGACCTGAGACTTCAGCTTTAGTCACCATCTCGGCCATCTCCGATATTAATCTGCCCGCCATCCTAATCGACAGCTGCTCGTCAGGTGTGCTTTGTATCAATGCCTGGGGAGCGTGACCTAACTTCCGCCGGTGAATCGTTCTTGGAACAGGCAGGGTCTCTTCAGTGGTGTCAATTTCCGGTGCGGGACCGAGGCACAAGTCCATTTGGCCAAAGTGGATGGTAAACTTCTTTTTTCCATCATGAGTACTTATGCCGGTAATCACTTCCTTTGGGCTAGTTTGAGGTCACCACAAACGGCCCATTGAACCTGTGTCCCAGCTTACTGCGAGTCTGCTGGGACGATAACTTTCTTGTTTGTTACTAAATCACCTCCCTACCTTATATGAAGACAATCGGGCGGCTGGCTCTCTCCAGCGAGGCGTACGCTGCGGTATTGGGACCTTGGCTACTTGTTCGGCGAATAACTCCGCTGGGGCTTTTCCTGTTTGGGAATTTACGGTGTGATCATAAGTCACCGACACCATTGGTAACTGCCGCATCCAGGAAGTACACGCTTCTTCACTGACAAGCGCCTACATGTTCCTCAGCGTTCCATTGAAGCGCTCCACTGCACCGTTGGTATTGGGCGAGTAGGGCACCCCCATCCTGCGAGCTATGCTATGACGTCGTTACTCTGTCCTGAAGAGGTAACCGCGAAATTCTGGGCCTTTGTTGGAAGTTAGATTTTCTGGCACCCACACCAGCGAGGTCACCACCTGAGTCTCCAGTGCCCGTACCATCTCTTCCGACTTCATTCTTATCGGTACTGCAATGCCGAACTTTGCATACGTGTCGATGCCGATCAGCAGATACTTCAGATTGCCCCTGCCCGCAGGTAGCTCTAGAACGTCTACGGCGTAAAGCTCGCAAGTACTCTTTGGTGCTCGCCGATTCAAAGGCGCCCCAAATCTCGGAATTCCTATAAATCGCTGATAGGTTCCGCAACGCCTGACCACCCTCCTCACCGCTTCATCAAGTTGTAAGTTGTAGAAGTACCGCAACAAGAAGGCATCGTGCGTCTCATCTCGTCCGATATGGCATACGCTCACGTGTAAATATCTCACTAACTGCTCCAAATCGGTGCTTGGGATTACCTTCACTCTGCATTTTCCCGCCAAGAGCAGCCCGTCTTTCACTGCTAACGAGCCGCAAACCCATCGGTACTTCCTGAGCTGAGCATGTGAGCGCAATTCCTCACGCAATGCATCGGCATCTGGGGCACCCTCCACTGCCCTGAAATTCCGCTGTAATTTTCCTGCAGTTTTCGGCAGTCTGTAATTGCTAAGAGCTCGGCCACAGAGCGTGGACACAGGTGTGTCGAATGTTGAGAGTCTTGTTTGGTCTCGTCTGAGAGCTCGGTCGGTTCCCTTGTTTTACAGTGGATTACCGTGCTTTCTCCTCTTTCAGTTTCCCCACTGTAGTCCACGCAGCGGATTTCCAAGGCCTCTCCCCGTTGTGTGTCACCCGACTCTCGTTCCCTCCGCGGCTGGCTTTCCCCTCCCAGGAAATTCACTACACGGGACAGGGCGCCAACCATACTATTCTGCTTCCCAGGGACGTATTGTGTCGTAATTTCCCACGTTTAGCTCTTCGTAGGTTCTCGTTAACCTGGCATCAACGTGTTTCATTCATATTACTAAGATAAGTGGCCTGTGGCCGGTCATAATAGGTTACCTGCACCCAAAAATGTAAGGGCTGAGGTGTTTCACGACGAACCGCCAGGCTGCTAGTTCCTTCTCAGTAGCAGAGTAATTGACCTCAGCCTTATTAAAAGCTGTGCTTGAATAAGGTAGAACTCATTCCAGACCTCGCTGAATTTGAGAAAGTGTGGCTCCGTCCCCAACTCCACTAGCATCTACGGTAATTACTATTTGATTAGCTGCCTCACTAAAATCCGGGTAAACCATTACAGGTGGCTTCATTGAAGATTCCGTAAGTGCTCTGAAAGCCCTCGCACACTCCTCGGTCTGTTACTTTTTTTTGGCTGGTTAGTTCAGTGAGAGGTTTCATCAGGGAGCAAACTTTAGGAATATGGCGTCTAAAAAGTTCACCACTCAGAGGAACTGTCTGACCTGGCTAACTATGTGGTCCAAATACGCTAGGTACCTCACTCTTAAACAGAGTACATTTTTCAGGTTTCACTTTGAGCCCATACTCTTTGAACCGCTCAAACAACCGCAACAGTTGTTGAGGTGATCCTCTACATTTTTACCTATGACTTACGTTATCCAAGTAAAAACTCAGCGTCCTACGGAACACCTGCCAGAGTTAACGATATCAGTTGCATAAATTGCTACGAGAGTTTGCCAACCAAAATTGCATCCTATTCCACTGCCAGTTGGAAGTCACCTGAAGAAAAATCTGTCAACCCTCAACTAACCTCATCCACTGGTACTTGGTAGAATCCCTACATTAAATAGACAGTCAAAAAAAGTAGCTATTAGTCAAATTAGACAGGGCGTCGATTAAGTTAGGGAAAGGAAAGGAGTCTCGCTTTCTAGCCGCATTCTACGCCCGGCAATATTCACAAAGCCGCAACCTTCAATCTCTTACGTACGTGGACTAGTGGCGACGCCCAAGGGGACAAACTGTTCTATTACGACCCTTTCTTTCACGCTTCTTGACTCCTCCACTACAGCTCTCGTTTGGTCCTGTAATCTTCTGTAGCGTTAATTGATGGGCGGATGCTATTGTACGTCTGTTGAGTGAGTTTTTGTACAGCCTAGGTCATCATATTTTTTGGCCACTGTCTCGTGAAACTCCGTCAACAAAGTCCAAACCTCTTCTTTGGACAAATCGGTTTCGGTGAGATCAAACAAGTTTGTAAAATTTCCTTGTTTGCTGGCAGGGTGATAAAATCTTACTCTGGACATGTAACGCAAGTTTTTAATTTTCACACGTATTTCGTCGTCTGTGGCATAACTTCAAACACTACTTTGCCATCTCTCACTCCGGCCAATGAGTTCGCCACACATAAATTGTTTGTAGTAAGGTGTTGCACGATGCAGCCTTCACAAACTCATTGTGCACTGACCCCGCCACTTAGGCAGTTTTTAGTCTTCGTTCCTTCGGCCTATTAGTGACGGTTGTTAATCACCCTCACAGGAATTCCAGATTGTGACTATATTCTAATTTCCACGGAATGACATTGTTTTCCAGATGAGGAATACCAAGTTTCCGCTCTACCGTATCGACCACCATTGAGTATCGTTCCAAGAAATCTAATCCCAAAACCGACGCATGCGGCGAACTCTCGTCTGAAACCACCATAACTGAAAGCAATGGTGCTGGAAAATCTGCGATGCTTGCTTTTAACTGTACATTTCCCAATGTAGAGACTATTGCCGAAGCCCTTTAATGTAGTTGGAGCGATCATGCTAGTAGGTTTACTAACATTTGTTGAGAGATCACGATATGAATCAGGAGAACTAAATAAAAAAGCACAGGAATAGGGACAACCAACAAGCGAAGCAGTAATAAACAATATCACGGTGAGTGACATTTGGGTCTTGTTTCTTACGGAGGCATCTATGCTCATGGTGTGCGTGAAGCAGCTCCATAAATATCTAGAGTGATACATCGTTAGCAAATTTCAGCTGACATGCAGAAGATGAAAAGTTTTGCATAGCCTACACTATAATTGTCGGACTAGCCCTAGTCAAAAAAGTCCTGCAGCTGCTTGGTATAACTGTAATAGAATATTTTCTGTTTCATGAACTGTTATTGGGACGCAGATTAGTAATAAATTTGTCAGCTTATAAGACATCGGTAAAATTGAAATTACTTACAATCAATATGATGTCCTTTTCGTGCCTCAAAGTCCACTGGTAGTTACCCACCGCTGGGACATTCGTTGCATCACCACAAGTTATTTGCTCCTTGTTCATTCGAATCTCTTTTTTAAAATAATAGGAATTAGTTTGTTCAAGTATTTCATCGATCGACCGTTAAACCTATTAGGCTTTTTGAGCAGGGCATTAATTTGAGTAAAAATCCGTCCATAAGTTATTGCGCTATCTTGGTGACAGACTCGCAGAATACATAGACAAAAGCATGGGTATCCTCCTCTATGGTGGAGGTACAGTTTCTGTAGCCTAAGTGTCTTGAAAATCCATCCGTAACTTTTTGAGCGATATTCTGACGAACATTTTGTCAATTTGCTTTGTCTGGTGCCGAGGTCGCCTCATCTCAAGGCGTCTGCTCATCCACTGATACGAATGGCTTACTGTACCCTGCAATAGCAGGAAATTAACCTGGTTTCTAAGTTTCATTTCACTCTAATTAAAGAGATTTTCGCAACTTGCCAGGTGAAACTTGCAGAGGAAACTGATTTTACTGTTGCCATTTTAATAAAGTTTTGTGTCTTAAGCAAAGCTGTGCTGACAATCACTATGCAAAACATTAGAACGAGTGGATGAGTAGCTAAACATGTTGAAATGAATGGCATGTGACATGTGAACTGTGAAGTCGCCCTGATGGTCTTAGTGACTGTTGCTCATATTCATAATAATAACAACATATGATACATGAAAGTTCTGTTTGATCAAGCTTAGCTTTATTGTTTGCATTCGATGAGAAGTACACGAGAGAAGAGAATATTTTTTTACTGATGGCTGTAATTATATAAATAACTTTATTGCACAATATTTAGAATAGACCCAGAAAGAACATGGCCTAGTGTTTAAATGCAAATATGATAATACAGGCTATACTGCTCTCGTGCGCGATGGATAGGTTTTGAAGCCAATCGCGCATCGATGTACCATCACGTACGAGGAACTTTGTCCACCGTGTAAACAGGTTTTCTTTGCTCTCCCGAAGAAAATTGTTTGCATTTTTACGGGAACTGCTAAAAATATTGGTGTAACGTACTTATTCAACAAGCATATACGGTGAATGGCAATAAATTTATACGCAAAATAAACGAAAATAAATTACGGGAATAATTACATACGTTAATGTAAGATACGCAAATTGAGAAAAATGCATCCAACAGTGGTGCTCATTTAGTATCATAAATGCATATGCACAAATCTAAGATATTATTTATGACAATAGTCTCACATCACTGATTTATCAAATTACATTTAGACGAAGCAAACTAAGTTCAGATTGTTATCAATTGCACTTTTCTTACTTTTTCTTGAAATAATTGACAATTCCATCCATTATTTGTTTGTTGCATTCAACCCTGTTGTTGTCTTGTTCCTTCAACCGTTGACAACAGTCCTTTAAAGTGATAAAGCAGCGTCCACAAAATTCTTCATTATTTCGGCACGTTTTTATTCTTCATTTTGCGCTTCTCTTTCACAATCTAACAAATGCAAGTCGTCAGCAAATGATTGTTTCAATAGCTGCAGAAGTTAATCGTTTTTTAACTCCTCATCATGAGCTCCAAGCAACTCAGAAATGTTTTCAGTGACTATGTCTTTAAATCTCGCAACATGGAAAAACTCCTTTTTCTCCTCATTACACAATTCGTTGTTTGGGTTCTCGTAATCATTGGCAGTAATTTCTGGCTAGATCATTTTCCATGCTCTATTCATAGTGAGGGCAGCTACTTCTTTCCAAGCACAATCTATCCTATCTTTGATATTTAATTGCTTCCAATATGATAGTACACCTTCAATTTTTTCTTATGTTACAGAACAAGATTCTTCATAGTTTTTCGAAGGTAGTATACCTTAAATGCGGCAATGGCCCCCTGGTCCATCGGTTGTAAAATAGGTGTGGTGTTTGGAGGCAAGAAAAGGACTTTAATATTGGGATTGAGCTCGTCAAGACTCTGTGGATGTCCTGGAGCGTTATCAACAATTAATAAAGCTTTATTTGCCAAAATATTTAATTCATTAAACTTGGTAACAAAAGGAACAAAAGAATTTGTGAACCAGTATGTTAATATGGACTTAGTTATCCATGCTTTCCTGTTACTTTTACGAATAACTGGTAATTCACTTTTATTTATGTTCTTCAACGCTCTGGGATTTTCTTAACAATAGCTTAGCATCTCAGCTGGCGTCGCCACCAAGCAACAGGGTCAAGCTATCTTTATGAGGCTTTTTTTTCGCTCAAATCTGGATGAAATGCTTGATGCTGTTTGTTTTATTTTTCTTTATTGTCCTCACTGTAGAATGAGCAAGGTTAAGCTGCCGGCTTGTTTCTGCCATACTTTTGCCACCTTCAAGCATATTTAAAACTTTTAGTTTATCTGAAACACCTAGAAATTTATTTTTTCTTTGACTTTTTTGTCATTTTGTTTAGTTTTCAGTCTCTTAGGAGGTATGGTACTGGCAAATCAAGAGCACTGTAAGCTTTCCGGCGGCACTTGTGGAACTGACAACACCAAATGCAAAATTTCAAAATAGAACGAAATGCCGCAAGAGATTTTTTACATTTACCAATCGCGTATCACTAATTTTCGTCACGTATCAACATTCTTGGGAAAAAAATATTTTTCGTGTAACAGTGTAGTACGTGTATCAACATCTCGAGGGATATGGCCTGTAGTTATTAAAGCGAGCGGCAATTTTCACTGATTTTCATATATCTTTAAATACTAATTCGAGACTGATATGATATCACTATCAAAACTTGGTCAAAAGTTTTTAATTGATTTCCTGCAGTGAAATTGCTTAGCACTAGACTAAATTTAACTAATACCGACTAGCCTTGAGAAAAAACTTAACTTGTAAAACAACAAAAAAGCGAATATTCCACAAAAAAAAATCACAAAGCACAGGTCATGTCAGAGCGATGGCATCGGTCATGTCAGAGCGATGGCATCGTTTTTGCCGGCTTAGGTTGATATTTTACAACTTTTCCATGGATAATCTAATGTGCAACTATCAGGTTTAACGAATCGTTTGCCTAGTTTTATAGTCTTTATGACTGGTTTTCTTATTCGTAAAATATCATACGTGAAGCTTCTACTTGATGAAGCATTCATTGTTACTCGACTGGCAACTACGGGATAGAAAAAAATACTTATTGCAAACGGAGACAACGATCTACACCAAATTTTAGTAATTTATGTCTCTCAAAATCTCTAACACTTGATATAAATTCCACGAAAGTCCAGTGCTGGGATTCGGTATTTTTTCTGTACCACCGTACCTATCGTAAAAAAAAATAATACCGAATCTTTCGGTATTTGGTTCAGTATTATTAAAACTTCGGGCCCGGGCCCCCACGGAGAGGAAGCATTACCAAATGAAGCACTTTGCAACACCTGGAAAACCGAAATGCTGCCGAAGGAAATCCAACAGAAAACCATTTACAGCTGACTTGACGCCTGGAGGCCAATACGACTGAAAACCGATGCCGGCAATGAGTTCCAAACCCTAACAGACCAGGGTACAAAGCACCGACCCAACTGATTAGTTCCTCACCTAACATTTTCTGACGTGAAAGAGTGCGGGCGGACCGCTGCACGTGTAATTCTGCTTTGAGGGCCGGGACAGAAGAATACAACCAATGCCTCTGATTATTGTACTGTTTTGTACACCTTATAAAACAGAGTTCGGGCACTCCCTCTCCTGTGGGAAAGTTTCACAAGATCATTATCTGTGCGCCTCCCAATAGCCGAAGCCCTGCTCATCTGAAACTCAAACACAATCATTTATGGCCAGATCACGCCGGTGACTGGAGTGAAGAGAGGAGAAAATTAGACGATAGTGGGAGAGATGTTAGTAGGTAGAGGGGAAAATGGAAGAAGGGTGAAAATAGAAAAATAGGAGGAGGGTGAATGACCGGGCAGTGCCGGTTTAATTAGGGTAGGTTATTCAATTAGATTACTGAGTGGTTGCAGTTGGAGAAATAAATAGGTCATCGGATCTTTTGTGATGTAGGTTGATCTGATTTGTTTCAAGTGGTTGTGTTGTGGGTTATCTGTAGAGTGGTTTAATGTTGTGTTGTGCTGATTTGTCTGCTGGATGGCCAGTTATGCTTGTGTGTCTGTCCTTCATGTGGTGTCAGTTTGTTGATGATGTTGTGTGGTGTTATGTTTTCGATCGTTTCCCTTATTTTTCGTGCTTGTATTTGCAGTGTAATGTTAATGGGTTAGAGCTTACTTAATTCATGAAGTTCTGTGGATCGTTTTTGTTCCCTGAGCGATATCCCTGTGGTGTACCTGGTGGCTTGATTTTAGACTCTTTGCAGTTTCGTCATTTGTGAAGTAGAGCAGAGATGAAGTGGGATTGGTTGATACAAGAGAATAGGTCGGACGAGAGCCATGCACAGTTTCCTTTTGTTTTCTTGCGAGAGATTTCTGAAACGGTATAACTTTGATAGTGTTACTTTTGCTTGTGTTACTCTATTTTTGATGTGTCCGACAAAACCTCTGGAGCTAAAGTTCAGTTCCAAAACCTTGCCGTTGGTAGAGTATTGTATCGCCCTGTCCTGCAGTGTCACGTTAACTGTTTTTTGTCTTCCGATTGGTATGATTTGGAACTTTTCTTTGTTTGTTTTGATTTTCCATTTGTGTTCGAAGCTGTCTATTTTACCTATTGCCCTGGCTGTTATTCTGGAAATCATAGCTGGAGACCCTGCAAGTGTTACTATTTCTGTGATGTCATCTACGTAGCTAATGTATTCGTAGTGCGTTTGGGGTTCTTCTAGATCGTGTGTATAATAAGTAAACAGTGAAGGGGAAAGGCAGCTGCCCTGTGGTACCCCGCTGTGCAGTGGAAACTCTGGTCCTGTATGCAAGTTGATTCTGATGCGAGCAGTTCTATTGTCTAAGAAATTGCATCAAGTACGTCAGGGAAGTTGGCGGTGATTATTTTATATTTTAAACCGTCGTGCCATACTTTGTCGAAGGCTCGACTAATATCACGTAGAACAATATCGACATTTTTGTTGTTTGCTTTGGCTGCAGCGATGATTTCGTAGAATAATGCTAGTGCTGTGTGTGTGCCGTGTTTGCTCCTGAAATCATGTTGTCTGGAGCAAACCGTGTATTAAAACTACACGGAGAGCTCTAAATACCAAGAACATCTGCAAATCTAGTCGCACAATCTGCCATCCATCCAGCGCCATCGACCAAGCAGCAACTTGTCTACGAATCTGCTTGCGCTACAAGAGTTCTTAAATAGTGGTAACCTTCTCGCAACAATACCAGATTTTACACCAATTGAAAGGGTCCCGAGTGCTTTCTCCGCAGGGGATGTTGCAACTTGCCGCAGTTCCTGCTGACGAGGTTAGTTTTGTAGAGTTAGGTAGGCTCTCGATACTTCTCTTTCTGTTTCAGGAGGTCTGGCTGCTGATCGAGGTGGCTGACCTATTCCCGCTAGACTTCTACCTTCTTGTATTTCGTTTCCTTCCCCTGTGCAGCGTAGCTGAACGAAAGCGTTCAGCCATGCCCGGGGGTTGGAGATGCTCAACTTGCGCCTTTTTCCCGTCAGTAGCGCACTGACCACGGTGAGACCTACCTGCTGAAAAGCCGAGACAAAAATCATTGACAATTTAAAACGCGCCCTAGTCGGCGCACGAGCCTGTGGTTAAACACAGGAATAGTTCGGTGCGATATAGGCAGTGTGCCACTGAAGCACTAGTAAAAACTTCTACTACCAACTACTACATTACACCAATTGATATTAATAAACGTCCCCTGCCGTCCACCTACTTACTAACGTGATGATGACCACTTGAAGGATCGAAACGCGTCGACAGCATTTTAGACTACACCGAAACCGAGCGGCATGACAGCTAGCACCATTGCGCAACCGAAGTATGAAGACCTCACCGCAGGACTGCTCTTCTACTTGACTGGCAATGACTACGTTTTAAAATTGCGAAAATTGGAGCGAATAAATAAAACCATCATAAACTTGCAATATGGCGTTATCTTTAACCGTACATGTATTAACGAGAGGCTGCTACCCAACTACTCGAATATATATATACAGTATATATGACGATTATAGAAGCAGTTGAAGAAATTTTGGTACCCACGACGCGCGTTTCGCTGTTCTCCAGCTCATCAGGTGGGAGGATCGAAGTTGGTAAATTTAGTTATTAAAATCTT
>LQNS02277275.1:5686061-5702164 GCA_001587735.2 Parhyale hawaiensis | reverse complement strand
TAATCAAACAGACAAAAACTGTAACGATTTACACTTGTGAAGCAGGTATCAAGAGTTAAAGGCAGTATGATCCCCTGGGCTAAGTCCTATACGGTGTCAAGTGAGCGAGAGGTGAGAAAAAGGTATTTACCACCGTTGCGCTATTCGCCTCTAAACCCTCGATCACGAAGGCGTTGCTGTTTAGGAAGATAATGGCAAGTTAATAATGAAAGATGGTCGTACGTACAAATGGTACTCTAATGCTGATTAACTGTCAATCCTTTATACATAAAAAACAGTTGAGTGGTTTGAAAACAGAACAGTTATTTTAATAATCGATTAGAGTAAATTAGCTGTGCCAAGTAAAGTTCATGGATTGATTATCAAATCTATCTACTGCATATAAGAAGTGACTAAATGTGTAGTAACAGATTCTGAGAATCTAGAGAGAAGTAATTCGCTTTCCCTCTTTCTTCCGCGCTTAATTTCATTTCGCCAAGAGAGAAGTACATGAGCAGCGAGAAGGTGTCTGGTAGTTATTTTCGCCACATTTTTACGTTATTTTATGAAAAACACCAGTTCATGCAAAAGAAGTTGAAAGAATGACTGTTTTCCCAGCAAATAATCTTGTACTCGTGCTTCTCAAACTTTCTGTTTTTTGTGTAGAGTTAATACGCACCCTGTTCTGGGCAGTTTTGAACAGTTCTGCATCAATTACGCCAACGAGAACTTGCAGCAGTTCTTCGTCCAGCACATCTTCAAGTTAGAACAAGATGAGTACAACGCCGAGAGCATCAACTGGCAGCACATCGAGTTCGTCGACAACCAGGACACGCTCGACATGATCGCCATGCGCCCCCTCAACCTCATGGCTCTAGTTGATGAGGAGTCCAAGTTTCCAAAGGTAATTACTCAATTAATAACTGCCGTCCAAACTCTCTTCGGTTTAGCAAGCTACATGATTGAGTATATGGATCAATTACCAACACTTGAAGTATTTCTAGAACAATACGTATACACTCGTTTTTAGTTGCCTCCAAATGGACTTATAGTGGCCAAGTGCAGGCTGCAGTGACCATTAAATGCGAAAGAGTGAGAAACTGCTGCTGCGCAGTCAACGACGGATATGTTTCTCTCAGAAATATTTTACGGTACCTCTTTGGCGCAATACATAGATGTAGCTTTGTCAGTAATTTGTGTATAACGCTTCTAAGAGATTTCGTTTGTCTTCACGAATGGATGAGTAAGCACTAAGGTGCTCATGAGCAACGCAGTGCTTGTTGTTTAAGATATATCTTTCATTTCTACTATTATTGTCGCAATAACGTACTGTAAAAGCGATTATTGTAACTCGCACCGACAGGGCGATTTCTAAATTTCAAGAAACGCTTCCAACATGAACGAGCACTGTTTACTAAATTTTATGTACTAACTAGAAGACCCAACCGTCAAAAATGACGTCAATAATTTTGCTAGCAAACTTTTTCATTGTTCCAGTTTCTATAGTAGAGGTTTTGCTATAAAATAAGACACATACCGGCAGGAGTGCTCTTCCATTGATGAAACGCAAGCTGTATAGCCATGAATTTTGCGAGAGCAAAATATCCCCCCTGCAAGATAAGGCGCGGATATCAGTTTGGAAGTGGTCAAAAGTTGAGCAGCACTAAGAAAACATAGTTCAGTCAAAAGAATTCACCGGAAATGCTCAGGGCTTACTGTAACCTGGATACCAGCAGATAGTTAAACCTGTAGGGGCGAAATTTGGCTGCGATCTAAGTTGAATATAAAAAGGCGTCTGTTCAGCGTGAATTTTCCGCTGCTATGAAGAGATTGAGTTGAAGAAAGCATAAGCGAAATGGATTATGCACGAAAGGAACGAAAACTCCAACCGAGACTAAGCCTCTCCAACTGCTACGAAGAAATTCAGCTAAAAAGTATGCGATTTAGCTTATGCTCGACGGAATCCAAAACTGTATCAAAGATACCGCCTTTCATCTAACACGCTCAGAAGAAGAATCATCGTCATCGTATCAAAAACTATCGAGCTAGTTTTTAAAGCGAAGCGAGATTCATAAAATGCAGTACCGTATTTCCACTTTTGACTATAAATTTCAGAAAATATATTTGCCACTGTTATTCCAAGGACAGATATTTTATTGTAGGTGTCTCAACTTGTTTTTCAATGGATGAATTTTCTCCAATCCAAATCCTTAACAGTGTGACAGAGGGAAGAATCAACCAACGTATTTCCACTTTTGACCATAAATTTCAGAAACTATATTTGCCACCGTTATTCCAAGGACAGATATTTTATTGTAGGTATCTCAACTTGTTTTTCAATGGATGAATTTTCTCCAATCCATATCCTTAACAGTGTGACAGAGGGAAGAATCAACCAAAAAGCGAGCAAGTAAGCTCGGAGTGACCAACAACTGTGTATTATTATCTTGGAGTAAATATTCTACTGGAGGGCACCTCCAGCCACGGTCGCCAGCAGTATTTGCCTTCCGTTGTGGCTGTTAACCTGGCTGAGTGACTGGGTGACAGCCAGTTTTACGGAGCAGTTAGATTGCCCGCTCTACATCAGTACCAGCCAGCTCGCGGAATCTGCTAGCAAAATCTTGCAACAAATTTTTACACTGAGAAAAAAAAAATTATGTTCAATACGTGACGGAAAATTTAAGGGGTTGGTATATAGGATACTCAGTGCTTTTATCAATCGCCTGTTCTGGAGATTGAAAATCTAAAATTTAGTAGACGTGTACTGTATACGCAGCTAAGAAAGTTGAAGAAGAGCATGAGCCTGATGCCTCGCACCTCTTCTCCCTCCTGCTACAAGCCAGAATGGCAGGCGAAAAGGCGCAGAGGCTAAGATAGGAGTTAGTGAACATGCCCGCTCCCGTAGTATGTGTACTCCAAGATCATTATACAGTGGATAATGTACAATTGTGTACAGGGCACCGACAGCACCATGCTGCAGAAGCTCTACTCGCAGCACCAGGACAACAAGCACTTCGTGCAGATGCGCTCGCAGGCGCAGCTTACTTTCGGCATCAGGCACTTCGCTGGCACCGTCTACTACAGCGCCAACGGTGAGACACTCGCCGCAACTCCATATTTTAGCGGAATCAGGTTCTGGTTTACGATGTAGTTCGGAAATTATTAAATTGAAATTGCCATTATTATAATTACAGCTTATTGTTTGTGTGTCCTGTTTCTAAAGAAGTTTTGATATATGTTTCGAAACCAATGCACGGAGGTTGGGGCGCAGAGGAGCCATCTGCTTGTCAAATTTATCCATCACCAGAAAATTCACGTGAGCGCTCGCATAGACCATGCGCTGCTTAGAGGCCCATGCAAGGTATTTTTTCAGTACTAACCATTAATTCATTCAAAATTTGACCATAAAAGAACCAAAGCTAATGATTGAAAGTAATATAAGTACGCTAAAGAAGTTACTGTTCTGTATAGCAAGCGTAAAAAGAAACGGAGTACTAAGCTGCAGATAAAAATAATTATGTAGTTCTTCATTACCAGAATTTCAAACCACTTAAAGTAATCTTCAGTGCCAAATGAGCCCAAACCTAATTGAAATCATTACAAAACACAGTTGGTACGAAAATTTCAGTTATGAATGCTTCCGTAAGCTTGTCTTGTGGCTGGTACACACGCTCGCCAAAAGAACGGCTTCTCTCAGCCATTCGTCTGAACGTTTTCTTGCGCCCTCGCAAACACAGCTGTTAGTTTACCTAAAAAGGTGTAAAATGCTAGCCATCAGTTCAGTTTCTTTATCAAGTACAGGATATCTCTTCCAACTTTAAGGGAATCAAAACCGGAAATTCATTCCAGTGTACGCTATTTAACAGAGTAATCTTTCTGTGAAGCATCCTAGGTACACATTGATAACAGTTCCCCCCCCCCTCACTATCCAAATTTTTAACTTCTCTTTTGTAACTCTTTTTTTAGGTTTCTTGGACAAAAATCGCGACACTTTCAGCGCTGACCTCATTAACCTCATCATCGGGCCCCTGAACAAGAATCCGTTCCTGAAAGGCCTGTTTGACAAGGAAGGTAAGTAAGTGAAAGCGAAGTTTCGCATGTGCTGAATTTTGCTTCAACTATGACGGAACTCTACGTCCGATAAACCCAACAATATTTTAATTTTAACACTTAGCGCTTTTTAATACTGACATTGTGTCGTACTGACCGTAGTTATTTGTAAAATGTTGTCGTGTGATCCTGAAGCTTGACAGCGTATTTCAGATGTAGGTACTTATCGCTTCCAAAAGGGCAGATTGTTTGAATGACCCACTGTGACGCTTTGCCGCTCTTAGGTATACTCAGGGTGCTCACACAGTACAAACATTTTTTTTGCTCTACTTTGTAACGTTATATTATGGAAATCTCCGATCAAGTGATAGGTTACTGTACTGCCTAAGAAAATAGTTTACTTTTGAGAAATTTTTTATTTATAAATAAAAAATATTTACTGTGGGCCAAAGCAGTGAAGCTGTTAGCGCCACATTCTATAGCCAGACCAGGGGCAGGTTTAGAAGAGTGGTGGAAGCTACGTGTGGATATTTTCAAAAGCTGAATTTACAATGCAATGGACACTTTTTTTTAGGATTCTTTAACTAAAACTTTTCATTAACCCACCAAAACGTTTCATCATTTTGTTGCGTTGTAGAATTATTTTAAGTAATTTCTTGTGCGCACAATGTAACCTTAATGTTCTGAACGGGCCGTCAGAACGATTTATGCGATAACACATTGTCGTAGAAACTGGAGCCGCTGCTGGCAGCTCCAAACACAGTCTTTGTCTGTTTATCTGTCGAAATAAATATCCACGCCAACATACTCAATATAATAGATTGTCCATTGCCAATTTGATTTTCTTAAAAATTTTACGAGTAGGGCTGAGGCAAAAGTGTGACCTCATTAAATTTGGAAGTCGTTATTTGACAACTACGATCGATTTCGCGTAAGTTTCACGTTTCTTACAAACGTGGCAGCATAGTTATAGTTGCCCTTTCGCATATCAATGTTTCCTCTTCACCTTTGCACTGTGGCTACATGTCCTGATGCCTCACAGACACCAACACCGGCACTAGTCGCAAGACTGCCCGCACCCTCTCGTCCCAGTTCAAGCGGTCCCTGGATGCCCTCATGACGACGCTTGGCAGCTGCCAGCCCTACTTCGTCAGAACAGTGAAACCCAATGAAACCAAAAGCCCTAATGTGAGTAGTATATGTCCTGGCCTACGGGGCCATAGATGAAAACAATTGGCTCATTCCGGAAGTGTGATGCTTGTGTTTATCTCAGATTGATAGTTTGTTGAGACGTCTTACAAATGATTGTGTGAAGCGGTTGTCCCCTAGAAAAATATGCTAGCCTTCTGCTACCTAATACAGTGCCTATATCATTGGAGCAGAATACATATATCCAAGCACTTACCATTTTCAAATGCTTTGTTTACATCGTAAATTCACTTGCGTTTCCGTATGTATATTCGCCAATCGGAGGCTTTGCAGAGGTTCCGGATGAGTTGGTAAAATTAAGAAAGACGTAAAGCGGCCGCAAAATTGTTATATGTAGTATCCTCTACATAGCTTACGTACAGTAGGTACGCTTTTGATAGCGGCAATTGTAAATTCAAACTCATGTTGTGTGTTTCACAACTGGAATTCTGGTTGAGGCAGCGAATAGAGCTTTCATTATACAAGCAACTTCACGTTACACCGCTCTGTAACTTGCGGCTCTATAACGAGATCATGCTGGAGTTATCGAGCGAAAGAGAATTTTTTTACACAGAGCCCGCTCTTCAGCGATAACTACATCAAATACAGAACCATTTTTTAAGACTAATTAACTAAAGGAGATGAGATGATTTCCGCAACATTCATATTGATGCAAAACAACTTGTTGGTACATGCATAAAAATTAGCCGTTCATACAGAAATAAACAGAACTGTGCGGTTCAAGGAACTGGAAGTTTTTACTTGAAGATTCCAATACTTGCTATTGCCTCAACGGTAACCCATTTTGCTTTTTTTCGTAAGAACACAATAGCCTTATATGATTAAACCTTGCCCGCAGAGAGCACACTGACAATTCAAGGTTAGCGCTTCCGGATTCCTATCGATCTCATAACTCTGAATGATAAATTATTAAAAAGTTACGATTTTTGGCATTCTCACCGTAACTTTATAATGTCGTATGCCCTAAGATATCGGATGCTGATGTATCCTTATCTTGGTTTATAAGCTTGGTCGCCAAACTTCTTTATTTCGTAGCGGGCCAGATAACTGTTCAATACTTACATATTGATCAATAGACGTGGAACATCAGGCCCCGGCCTACGTTGGCACGTTTGATGAAATGACCGCGAAGGAAGAATCACGTCCGTTGGCCATACTTGGATGACCCCCGGTTATAAGCAGACGTTTACACTCAAGGCTTAAATATACCTGTGTGCGATGTGGAATAAGGTCACTACTGGATGCAGACACAACGCTATTCACCTACAAATTTGAGCTTTCTGTTGTTAATACTTTGCGCGGATAAAATAAATCTCTTTCTATGTGCAGAACTTCGACCGGGAGCTGTGCTGTCGACAGCTGCGCTACTCTGGTATGATGGAGACCATCAGAATCCGACGGGCGGGGTACCCCATCCGCCACACCTTCCGGGAGTTCGTCGAGCGCTACAGGTTCCTCATCAACGGTTGCCCCCCAGCTCACAAGGTTAGCCCCAAAATCTATCCCAGCACTGGCTTTAAATATCGATAATGGACAGTAAATGTTATTTCTCACTGTAGACACTGTTACAATTGCTAGAAACAGAGCAGACTTACGTACAGTAGGTAGTAATTAGTGAAGGGTATTCCCACCAACAGTCTGGTCGAATGGTAGTCATGGTTCAATACTTGAAACAAGCTGCGTACTGCCTTACAGGGCGACAACGCCAGTTCTGCGAAGCGCATTTGCAAGGAAGTCCTACACGGCACCGACTACCAGCTGGGACGCACCAAAGTCTTCCTGAAGGACGCGCAGGACGTGTACCTCGAGCATGAGCGCGACAGAATCCTTACCCTCAAGATCACGATTCTGCAGCGGTGCATGAGAGGATGGTACTACAGAAAGAGGTATGCTCCATGATCTGTCGGTTAGGTGCGTAGCTGACATAGCACGCAATGAGTTAAGCAGATAAACTAAGAGCTGTAGGCTATATTATATCCATTCTGTGTGCTACTAAGTGAGCTAAACTTCAGTGACTATGTGAACTAAAGTGTTGTATTGGCTTGAAGTTGCTCAGTGCTATGTACCATTATATCTGTGGGAAAACCCACAAAGATAGTGCTGCCACCAGGGTACTAGACGTTGTGCCGCCTCAGAGAGATCCAAAGTAATAAAAAAAATTCTACGTGGGTATTTGCTAATTGGCAATTGCCTAATTCTCAGACTCGATACAAAATTAGGCACCGGACGCTTGCGAGAAGCTGGGAATATTACAGCTAAGCAGATCAGAGCGCCAGTAAGCTAGAGATGCAATGGCACAAAAATTGACGCATGTGCCCTGCTTTGTTTATTTTAAAACAAAGTTTTCAAATCGTTAGAAAAGTTGCTTTTGATTACCTCCGCCAAGGAGGTTATGTTTTCGTCGAGTTTGTCTCTCTGTCTGTCACTGAGGTAACTCAAAAAGTTACGGACGGATTTTGACGAAATTCACTGGGATTGTTATGCATGTTATGGGGAACAGATGATTAACTTTTGGTGAAGATCCGTCCATCCATTTGTTTGTTTGTCTGCCTCATTTTTCTCAATGCCATAACTCAAAAAGTTATGAACAGGTTTTTATGAAATTCACACGAGTTGTTAGGTATGTAACGAAGAGTAAATGACCAATTTTTGGTAATGATCCGTTTGTTTGTTTGTTCGTTTGTCACTATTTTTAATTTTATGCTTGTTAGCACAATACCTCAAAAAACAAAGATGGGTCTTTATGAAATTTATAGGGGCTGTTAGTAATGTTAAGACAAATGATTGAATTTTGGTGCAGATCGGTTCGTTCGTTTCTGTGCTTGATTCATGTTTGTTATAACGTTTGTTAGCAGCATAACTCAAAAAGTTATGAACGGATCTTCAAGAAAATTTCACAAGCTATTATTACTATTAAAAGGCACAAATGATCAGATTTTGGAGTTGATACAGAGAAAATCATGATTTCAGAGCCAATTTGAATTTTTTGCTACCGTTGCCTCGCTTGGCGGAGGTACGCGCTCTCAGAGTGCTCTAGTTTATAATATGATTGCACCAAGCAAGAAGTAAAACTCATTCTGTATTTCAGGCAATTAGTACAATAGTTTCATTTGAGTAAAAGTCTCGACGCATTAAAGCTTTTTTTCCAGTTATTAGTATTGAAATGTTGGGTATGTGGGATGCTTTTGCTCAAAAAGCTTCCTTGAAATATTTAAGAAAAAAGGAAATGGGTTTTTCATTATAATAGCGTAGTCCTTCGACTCCAGTAAAGCCGGCGTTCATTCCATCGGCTTCTGATTGCGGCCACAGTTAGCTGCGTACGCATGCGTAACCGCGTGCATAGTTACTGAGTTCTGCTTCATTCCAAGCATGGAGCGATGTACGAACCTTTACCAGTGACATTTGCTCTCAAAACTGCCTTGACGGCAAGCATCTTAGCAAAGCTTTTTGGTGTATTTACCGCTGTGTTCGTAGGGGCACGACATATTAGAATGTTTCGAAGCAAGAACGTGGAGCAAACGACTAACGTGTTGAACCGGGCTTTAATATCCATTAATATCTTCCAGTAAATACTAAGATTATATTGAATACACCGTACACGCTTGAATGAAGTTGAACTATTGAACAAATCACGTTGGTGTTATTTGAAAAACATTGCTTTACTCTGTGTACTGTCCTAAGGCAGTAAAGACAATTCTAATGTAGGAACTGTAAGCCCAAGTCAGCACTGATGGAACTGACGTAAATTTCAGGTTCTTGCTGATCCAGCAAAACGTTCGCTTCCTGGTGACGTGGTGGCGCTACCAGCTCATGAAGAAGGGCTTCGCCCGCCTGCAGGCCGCCATCAAAGCCAGGCGCGCCAACTACAAGTTCACGGTGCTGCGGACCACCTTCACGGATCTGCAGGTAGAGTCCGTCGTGCTGATGTTCTTCCGTCCTGCATATTTTTCGGAAAAAATGGTCTCAAAGATTATATCGTAGCTGGCATCTTTTGCTGCGGTATGTGTGATTTCTTTCAGCGGATAGTCGCAAAGTCAAACTTCATGTTGATGCAAATCGATTTGCGCATAGAACATCGTAGGTATACCTTATAAGTAAGCATGATAGTTAGCGGGTGGAACATTCTCTGTCCAAAGATAGGGATTCCGTAAGTTTTCAGTGAACAGAAGAAACAATTTTCATGAAAATTCCTGCATACTCTGTATGAACACGGCCCATGTGGCTTATGTAAAAGTGAAGTGCATTATTGTAAAGCGCTAGCAAGTCTTTGCCATTGCTACTCCTAGAAAAAATAAATGTAGCATTCGTTACGTTAGCAAGCAACACTCAAACTAAACAATACCCTCAGTTATTACCAGCCTGCCTTGGGTACAACTTGTCGTTATCCTCTTACTTCCCCCAGGCGCGGTGCCGCGGGTTCCTGGCCCGCAAGCGCTACCAGCAGCGGCTGCAAGCCAAGCGGCTCCGCGACAAGGAGGAGGCCGAGCTGCGCCGGCGAGGGGACGAGCAGAAGGCTAAGGAAATCGCCGAACTCAACTATCAGGTGACGCCATCTCGATGTTTACGTTTTGAATAAGTATGACTTTGTTTACTGCTAGCATTAAATTTTGTTATAACTATTGCATTTGCAACTAAAACCTGCAATAAAATTAAATCACAAATATAGCAAATGCATAACATAGGTACCAGTTATGGCTCACCGGATCACTTAGTCGCAGTAAAAAGCTTTAGTTATAGTAAACAAACGTTATCTCTGAGTACATACGCTGTTGCGCTAAGACATGGCTGCGGAGATACATACAGTAATCCCACATGGACAGTGTTGTAAATTGACCCTACGGGAACAATATATTAATAATTTTAAGCACACGAGTCAGCCTAGATTTTTGCGTTCTTTCTTCATGCCCCGAACGCTTGCATGCTGTTCATAATTACGTTTGGCGCCTAATTTCAGAAACGTCTCATGGAGCTGGACGACACGACGGAAATCATCACCGAACCGCTGGACGACGAGAACGTCAGCGACCCGCAGCTGGTGGACGAGATGTTCGGATTCTTGCAAGGTGGCACCGTACGCAGGAGGGTCAGTTCTGATGTTTTCTTGGGTTATTTTGTGTGCTATAATTAATGCTTCCTGCTGTTCTATCGCACTGTAACCTCCAGCTTATATTCATTCATGTTACTTATACGTAGTCTTCCAACAGTAAACCAAGCTCTATAACACGCAGTGCTCATATGTGTGTGAATGGTGATTGAATGATACGCTCTTGGAATCCCATTTAAAGGTATAATATTAGAAGCACGTTTAAATCTGCTTTGCTAACTTATCCTTGGCGGTGTGTATTTCGTACCGGAAAACCTGCATGCACTGTTTTGTGCTGCTGACATGGGCTCTCTAGGACACAAAAGAATGCACCACTACAGCCGACGACGTAGGTACATACTGTCAGAGCTTTGGTGTCAAGAATGGAAGACTAATATGAGTACTGTGACCCCTTGGCCGCCCATATTACTGGATAGATCAGTGCCCTCGCAGTTACCAATGAATGACGGAAACAGTGCAGTCGCGAGCATCAAGATATCACTCCTCTGACTGGGAAAAGATAATAATCTAACTTCGAAACAACGACCGAGCCAGCTTCTTAATCACTTTGATTGACATCACGAATATAGTTCATTCCTACTTTTACAATTCCTGAATATGAAACATTTTGCAACCGTGTGATAGCGCTTGGTTGGGTGTTACTATATGTACTGGCTCGGTATGGGTAACCTCCAATTACGCACCGTCAGGCGCACTGGTTCGCGCTGCCACTGCTGCGGCAGGCAACACCAGCACAAGTCATCTATTGTATCACTCAAGGGTTCCCAGCTGGAACTACTTGCTGACAATATCAGTAATAGTCTGTAGGTTTATCTCTATCTTCAATGATCTCTCTATCACTCGTATCGGGGAAGAATACTTTATATTACACGGATTACCGGAGGTTCGCCAGTTGATGGAGTAACACACAGATTACTCGTTATACATTATATTTGTCTCCCAGTACACTTCTCACTCTTTCAGTATGTTCCTTCAGGCTATAGCGACTAGCTAGGCTATATCAACAATGTGCTACTCCTATAGGCACTATATAATAAGTTTTAGTACAATACTTCGTACTATACACTGTTACTAGCGCACTATGCAAATGTCTATGCACAAGCGCTCTATAAATTAGACCTTTAGGATGTATAGGTCTTCCAGCGGTATGATTCAATGCTTCACACCCAAGAGTACCGACCGGAGGGCAAGCCGGCTTAGGTAAAAGTCTGTCTGTACCAGCGCTGATGCTGGCTTTTATCTACTGAGACGGGCGTGTCACACCTCCGACGAATCGGCTCCTTCACAACCGGCCTACAGATGATCACAGTTTTTTTTTTACACAGTCTGTAACCATACAGCGGTGTTATATTCGTTGAATAGTGAAAATTTGCCATAAGTAATATAATTTTAGGAAATTCGTTTCCTCTGGCAGTCGGACATTATCTCTTCAACAACACTTATTGGAAGATGTCAGGTATGATATTAAGCGTAAGTCAGAGTCAGCAAAAGAAGGGAATTTTCCATTCGTGTAAGCATTAAGAGAACAGCAAAGTCTATTAGCCTACGGTCCACAAAGTTTTCGATTGAAGTTTGTATCACCTGGCCTTTCTACTACTAAATTAAATTTCAGGATCAGAGTCCGTAGACTTATTTCAAGCGTAAAAATCTCCTGAGAAATACAGTTGCGAGCATAATTAAGGGACAAAAATATAAAAATTCATATCTCAAAAACTGTAAAAGGTTCAACGCTGAAATTTTAACACAAAAGAGGTATTGGGTACCTAATAATATGCTAAGAATTTATTACGATCCGAAGGATAAGAAAAAAGTTAGGTATATTTAACTTCTAACTATGAATTTAGTGTGAGCAGAATTAAGGGACAGTTGACAAAAAACGCAACAAAACAACAAATTTAACAAAAACCTTTATCCTTAATCAATATTTTGTGAACGATCCTTTATGTATGATGACTTCAACACATCTTCGAGGGCAAGATTCAATTAAATTGCGGCATCGTTCAATATCAATCCTGCCCCATTCATCTTGAAGCTTTGTCCACAAATCCTCAGTGTTTGTTGGATTTCGAGCCATGACTCTCTCACCCAAGACTTTTCACAGGTTCTCTATGGGGTTGAGTTCTGTTATTCTTGAGGCAGCCAAAAAGTCAATCCTAGTCCATAAAATGTAGCTTTCGTCCGTCTCAAGCGTAATCGAATTATGATATTATTTATGACATTATTCAAAGTGGCGAAACCAACGCTTTGTGTGAAGTTCTGGATAAGCCAAGCCTAGAAGGCTTAGTTTAGCTCGACGTTACCGTTCCAATCGATGACACTGTCCGTGTCAGTCTTGCTACTATGTTATAGGATCGAACTTCATAAAGCATCCAGTAGTCAACGTCGTGTTTTATTGTAGAAGGTGCGACGGAATTCCCCGTGAGAGACGTCTGGATTTTTTTTTTCACGAAACTGCTAACAATCTTTGTATTCTCTTGCTTACACCACAGGGCTCCATGGCGCCCATTGGCATAGAGGAGGCCTTCCCGTCGCCCGAGGGCGAGGAGGACGTGTCGGAGTACACATTCCAGAAGTACGCCGCCACCTACTTCCAGGGCAACGTTACTCACCAGTACACGCGGCGACATCTTAAGCAGCCTCTGCTCAGTCTTCAGCATTCTGGAGATCGAATGGTAAGCAAGTTAACACTGGTGGATGTTTCATGGTCACCTTTTGGTTCATTATTTCTGTGTCTTGCTGTTCTCTGCTGAATAGCCAATACGCTGGAGACCGGGTGGTAACTTTGTCACCGCTCACAATATTGGTGAATGCACTTTGTATTTTTCTTTTTGCTCTTTAGTGATGTGTAACGAACTATTTTACAAGATTTTAAGTGCAATGCTTTTCTACTCGCAAATCGGGCGCAATTGGTATCTATAACCTATATATTTATTCCTTAGCATGAAAGTGTTGAAACAGCGATTGAATCGACGGTGTACTCTTAAATAGTTTGAAGGAGGTAGCTATTTCTGTGTAGCGGCTACCCCTCTGAACACTGGCATTGATTTGCAACGGCAGAAGTAAGAGTGAAAATTTGCTCATGAATTTCCATCATTCTTGCCCGCGAACGATTGAGCTACACGTGATGACACTGATCCTCAAGTCTAATTTGAGTCACTTTTAGCAACAGCATGTACTCTAAAGTTTCCTAAATCTTATTGCCTTCACCGTGTAACGGTAACGACTTCATGTGCGAGGCTAGTGAATCGCATAGCAGTTTATGCTTGAAGGATATCATATATTGCCTTTACACCATATCTTAAAGTGGTCTAACCGTTATCTATAGGCATAATCTCTGTCAGGAACAGGATCAGTGTATCGACACACAGGTTTGCGTAGGCAGTATTTATCTTATCCAAAAGATATAAACTGCTCGCATGAAGATGCATAAGCGCCTGCACGTGCATTTTTGCCCTTAAGGATCACCGGAATAGAAAATAATTATGTTTCTCTAGCTGAGGACGCAAGCATATTTTTTCTCTCAAATATTCGTGGTTGCTGTTGCAAAGCTTCCAAGAGGTGTAGTCGCAATCGTAGTTGACATTGTCGTAGGAATAGCACTTTACCACTTTATTGTTCTCAGGTTACAGCACACACAAAATCATCAAATTCTAGAACAAAATCAAGAACGTGCCAAACTTGAAGTGTACAAACTTAGGGCAAGATAACAATATATCAATTTACCAACAAAGTATCACCATACCATAAAACAATCAAAACAACAATGTCGTCTAAAAAAATTGAAGCATATAATGCTTAAAAGTCACATCAGATGTGAACCTTCTTTCGATGCTGGTCGAATCTATTTACAACCAGCGTGACCAGCTTCGTTCTGCACAATGAGCTATATATTAGATTGCATGATTCTTTGCCATGACGGTAAAAATATATTCAATTTGAACCTAGTCGTTCAACCTTATACCAGGTAATACACTTTACAAAACACCAACGTAAAGCTTTAATGACTCGCTACATCAGATGTTCATAATTTGACAGTAAATGTCGTTACAGTCGGTTTTCTGCAGTAATAACACTGATACAATACAAGAAATGTCGCGTAATTACTGGAAAATTGAATGTGATAGACAAAACCGGACTTCTGCTTTAGAATCACAACGCAGAACTTTTGAAGATATAGTTGAAATAATTTCAGCTGGAAATATGTGTTGACCAATATTTTGTAAACGCTTAATATATAGCGCCAACGTTAGCCGTCAACGTTAAATACTAATCATCATTTCTATTGAATGAATTAGTTTTAGGGAATAAAAAGCTGTGTGAAAGCAAGCGAATTTTAGAGTGCTCGGTGCTGTGCAGAGTCAGGCGCATATAGCTACTGTATGTGTTCATACCGTTAATAAACATCGAAATGAACACGGTAGATTGTTCCTCGATGGCTCGGCACACGATGTTTGTCTTAACTATGACATTGAGTCACTAAATTTTCATAAATTGAGACTTATTTCACTATCAAGGATTGGATTATTGCTGCTTCTACTCATTTGGAAGCTTTTTGGTGCTATATCTGTAAGAAATGAAAGGTTGTTGCGCGCTTTCATGGGTTAATTAACAAATCCTTACCAACCCATTGTGAAGGCGGCCTTAGCTCTGTGGGTGACCATCCTGCGCTTTATGGGCGATATGCCGGAGCCGAAGTACAGCAACGTCGAGCGCGACCACACGTCCGTAATGTCGAAGATCAGCGGCACCATAGGCAGGAACTTCTCCAAGACCCGCACCTTCAAAGATGCCCAAGCCCTGGCGGAGTCTGGATCCACCGACATGACGGTAAGAGATGCGTATCGAGCCAGTGGTGTTAGCCATTAGTCAACCAATAGTATGGATCTGAGAATGGCCATAGTAATCATTATAAGAAAAAATTAACCGATACATCGACGTTTAAGGGCTTCGTCGATTTGCTCATAAAAGTGGAGCTAAGTCAAGGCTGCTCGATGTGATTCTTCCCGAGCCTTCAGACAGGAATGTCGGCCTCGCCAAATCGAATCTTGTTAAAGGCAACCTAAATATCCTTGAGACGGCTGGAAACTGCATTTTAAGAAGCAACATTCAGTTTTTTAATTTGGCCCGATTCAACAGGGTGAAGCCAGCGCATCTCTTTGAAGTTCTAGTGAAGTAAAGCCTCGAATACTTAAGTTTACCGCCCTATCATTGCACCCTAATCATGACAAAACGTCTCACTTACGGTATTTACTTCAATCCAGTGCTTGCTGATAAGAGTGAAATTTCAAATCAAGAATCATGCACTCTATAGTCTTTCATCATATTAATGGCAATAGCTCACAGAGGGCCGGAGCGTAAGTCCTGGCCCCTCTCTGGGAATGCGCCTGTTGGTCCGTCTACAGCCAATTATCTAATCTATAATTACCCAGCAGCATAACCTACAGTAGATTCAATGTGAAGGTTCTTACTTGTAAAAATCGGAATAAAAACAACACTTGAAGCATTAAAAAGCATTTGTACTTACATCCGCGGTGTAAGCCTCGCTAAGAGAGGAAAGAACAAGTGATAGGCGGCTGAGAAAAAAATTAGTCGCACAAGCATGGAGGATCTCAGTGTATAGGAACAGCGAGACTTCTAACATACGCATGAAAATAAATGGAAGCATATTAGTAATTCATCGAAATATACGGCAATAGCAACACTTTACAGTATATATACTTTGTACTAGTGGCCCATGCCGTCATTATAAATGACGGCAAAA
>LQNS02277275.1:5660959-5685891 GCA_001587735.2 Parhyale hawaiensis | reverse complement strand
TCCCCCTATCTAATACTGAAGAAAAAGATTCCACGGTACCCCACTTTTTTTTTACATTTTGAAATCTGAATTTTCTCCTATGTTATTCCCATAGAGCGTGACAGGAAAGATATAAATATACAAATAAATAAATAAAAACACGACGTGAATTATTATATAGTAGATGTTTGTTTTTAAATTAATGAACTAGAAAATAAAAAGCTAATTAAAATGAAGTAAAACCTAAATGCAAACTTCACATTTACTCTACTTTTAAAGAGCGACAATATATCGTAACCCCACAGGGCTGATGGAAAGTGGGTGCTATAGAGTAATGTGCTTGTCCGAGGTTGTGCGGAATTTTTATTCAGAATTTCCACCTGGCAGTCTGACTCTGGAAATATTTTATTTTTAAAATTTACTTCACAACGTTTGTGTATTATCTTTTACATGTGATGGCTATAGGGCCCACGCGAGCCCACAGAACCTCCGTTGTCGAAGCTCGTCAACAATAATTTAAATTGTATTTTTTTACAGATTAGACATTTAGTTATACATGTATAAGAATGTGTTGCACATATTATATAAATGTACAATAATTTGCACAAAAAAAAAAAAAAAAACGAAACGTTAGGATCAATAGTATTGAAAATCCTTAGCTTTAAAATTGTAGGAAACATTTTGATATGACTACACAGGTCAGTGGCCACAAGTTCTTTCATTGTAAAGGGTAATGTAAAATTGCGGATAAAAATACTACGCCATGGCACACTGCAGATGAGAAGTAACTATGTGGATGTTCTAAATTAAAAAAAAAAACTTTCATTGAACTATTTACTTTTATAAAAAAAATAGATCCTAGCTATGTATTACTCACTAAGTAAAAGTTTGTTCATGGAGTATAATAATTCTTAGCGAGCCTTGCTACAAGAAAACTAATGTATTCTCATCATAAGTATTTTAATGCAACAAAGCACGATTACGCTGAACACATCGTCGCAGTTTGAATACTGAAGAACTTCAACATTATATATTCATTATAACAATGGTTACGCAACAGAGCAAGCAGCGTAAGCTGATCTCCATGACACTGAAGAGGAAGGGTAAACTCACCGACGAGCTTATGCGGCAGCTGAAGGACGAGGACACGTCAGAAGACAGCTACCGGTCCTGGCTGGAGGACCGGCCCACCACCAACATGGAGAAGCTCCACTTTATTATTGGCCACGGCATCTTGCGCGAAGAGCTGAGGTCGGTACTTGAGCGACTCTAATCTTCTAACCCTATCACTAATAATTAGACCTTTGAATACCTGCATCAGTTTTTTAGTCTTCTAACCAGTGTGTTATATATTTCTCAAAATAGTTGAGATCAGTCTCAACAGCAGTCCAACAGTTTTTGCTAGCTTTTGTTAACGTATTTTCGATTTGAGATACAGGATTGCGTTAATATAGCCCTTAAGAACTACCTATTTTCTCTGAAGATGTAAAAATTAAATCCTGCAAACGTAGAAATTCCGAACTAAAATGATGAAGCGTTTCTGATGATGCGTGTCAACCACCAAACTTACTCCGTTGTACGAACTGCAAATTGTTATGAAATAATTGGAACTAATACAGTCAACTTACGAGAAAGCTTCGGTGAGGTCGCCTGAGTTACGTAATGTTTGGGAGTGCGTTTGCGCGCCGAGATGAGGCACTTTAGAGGATAAATTTATTTTTGTTTTTTTGTTGTTTAGCTCATTTGCTGCTGACGGTATCTCCAAGTACCATTGACTTATTTAAATCACCAAAATTATTACGTTGCTTCTTTGTTCTACAGCGCTGACAGGATCCTGTGTGGTCAGTTCAAATGAGAAACAATATAGTCTGATCAATTTATCAAAGCAGTTTGGCCGTGGTAAAATTCCTCTATAGCGTTGCCAATTCTACAGTATGGGTATTTTTAAGATTTTGTTCGGCCCATTTCTTAGTCCCGCCCACTACCTGTATAAAGAAAAATCTCAAAAATACCCACAGAATTGGCACCGCTATGAAGGAATTTGACCATGACCGATCTGCCTTGATAAAATGGTCAGACTACCTAGGGCCTATAGTGAAAAAATCAAGTATTAGTGGACAAAAGGTCAAGGTCCCACGAGTAGTCTCAAGCAATATCCAATTCGAGGGAGTTCTAATATTATAATTTAGTTATACAATGGGAATGCAAAACGTTAGTAGAAAATTTCGCTGTCAGTTCCAACCAGTTTTTTTATAAAAGTGGTTGTTTTTCTAATTAGAGATTAAATATCAGCTGTAATGCGCTCGCAGTGTCTCCAGCGTGTTCCAAATGGAGTGAAGATCATATCATGATCTCCGTACCTACAGGTAATTGGAGTTGACTATATAGTATAGACTGTACAGTCAGGTATCTTGTTCTTTTTCTACAAGTGCGATATTTGTTGGTAGCTCTTCGGCATTGGTGAAACCATGTCTTATACATTACGTCATGTTCCATACAGAGATGAGATCTACTGCCAGATCTGCAAGCAGCTCACCAACAACCCCGGCAAGTCCTCCCACGCCCGTGGATGGATTCTGCTCTCCCTGTGTGTCGGCGGCTTCTCTCCGTCCCCCAACTTCGTCAACTATCTCTACAACTTCATCGGTCGCGGGCCCCAGGGCTACGCCCCTTACTGCTACAGGAGGCTCAAGAGGACATTCGTCAACGGCACCAGGACCCAACCGCCCAGCTGGCTAGAGCTTCAGGTGAGTACAGTGATGATCTCGTTGCTCCGAGTGAAATATTCTGAAAATGTCGAAATACGGACTCGTGACAAGTATGCTTAAGGTATGCTGAGGGACGTAATTTGCTTGTGAGCGATTACCCGCCGGCAGAGCCCTGCAGCGGTTCTCTTTGTGTTGTCAAGCTGTTCAGTACTCAAACCTCCTCTTGCAGCAAATTAACTTCGAGTAACAAAGCGTTAATGAAGTGATAAGGGGTGAAAATAAGACAAGCTGTGTAACAGAATTTCCAGTACTTAAAATGCTTTCTAACAGAACTTTGTAACACAGAGGAGAGTACAATCTGTCTCAGCAATTTATTTCAGAATCTTGAAAATTATTTAAAGATTTGTTTCCCAGCTTCATAAATTGGCTGTCCAAAAGTTGAGAGAACACGATTTCATTTTACAGGAACAAACATCGTGCGTAGGTAAAAAAAAAATTATGTGATCGACATCACGCAAATTGGTTTAGAACAATTCACAACGCCCTTACTCGAACTACTTTTATTACAAATTTCTTGAACTAAGAAAAGCCCGGCCAGCCTGCAATACTACTTCCTTTGCCTACCTACTTGAATCATGCATTCAAATGGCTGTGCAGACTATCTACATAAGTGATAGTCGATGTACCTCTACATTTTGACTAGCATTACTTTGCAATAACCGTGTAGCTTTATATTATGTGATTCTCTCAAGGTTACTAACCCGTTTCTCGTCTGTAGGCAACCAAAACGAAGAGCACGATATCGCTGCCCATTACCTTCATGGACGGCGACACCAAAACGCTGCACGCAGACTCGGCCTCCACGGCCCGGGAGCTCTGCAACCAACTCACAGAGAAGATTGCACTTAGAGATCAGTTCGGCTTCTCCCTCTACATCGCCCTCTTCGACAAGGTAGACCACCGAGCCTTCTGAGTACCGCACTGCTTTGTATTTTCTCCACAGCTGCCCTGTGTATACAATAGATGGGGTTTAAAAGATGCTACTTCTACGAGGAACACACCTTTGGTTTAGAATATTAGGTTTAAACTTGAGATGATAACGTAAATATCTCGTAATTTATTTTCTGAAGAATTGATCTTATCGCGTATTGTCTCAGGTTACTTTTAATTCGGTTGGGAGGTTGAAGTGCTCATTCGGATTTTTGTTTTCTTTGTGCAGCAAATGTCTTCACGTTTTCGTCAGTCGTGTTGAGATTTGCGTAAATTTATCATGTTTATCATTATATGAAATATTTGAAAAGCGCGATGAGTAAAGCGCTTTTTGCAAATTAACGGTTTTACTGTAGAGCGTACGGTTTTTTCATTGTCCATTTATTATACTTCAGATGACAATGGCTTTGCTACCCAAATCATTTATGCAGATCATTTATCTATTTACATACCATTTTACAGGTATGTTTGATATTACACTCAATGTTGATATTGTTAGGTAGCGCATTCACAGACACACAGTATAACGAAGCAGAATAAGTCAGTTTGTTTTACGTCTGTGACTGTTCACTAAGTGTCCCTTCCCTCTGAAACTGACAGGTATCGTCGCTGGGCAGCGGCGGCGACCACGTGATGGACGCCATCAGCCAGTGCGAGCAGTACGCCAAGGAGCAAGGCGCTCAGGAGAGAAACGCGCCTTGGCGACTCTTCTTCAGGAAAGAAATCTTTGCGCCTTGGCACGACCCCACTGAAGATCACGTCGCTACCAACCTCATCTACCAGCAGGTCAGTCCAGGGCTAGGTGCAGCAGGCCTGCATTAAGTTAGACTATGTACTGCGTGTCGTATCATCTTATTCTTTATGTCATGCCTGAAAACCTTATACTGTATAATTATCTCCCGGTGCAAAACAGGCTAATGTTAGTCTGAAGATGGAGTTTCCAGGAGCAGTCGCTCTGGAACAAGGAAGTAGAGGTAGACAGTGTTTCTCCCCCTCCCAATTTTCCATATGTTCTTGTTTCATTGCACTATGAAATACTACTGAAATACTTAGAATTTCATGAGTGATGCTTGTGACGGACTCGTCTGTTTCCATTAAAATATAAACATACGACCAGGTTGCAGAACAGAAAGTACTAAAGTTTAAGTTGTTCTTTGTGACAACATAAAACCTGCTGCTGTTACTCTATCTTAATACTCCTATGTGAAAGGTGGTACGAGGTGTCAAGTTTGGAGAATATCAGTGCGACAAGGAAGACGACCTCGCCATGTTGGCTGCTCAGCAGTACTACGTTGAGTTCGGCTCGGAAATGAGGGAAGAGCGACTACGCAGCAACCTCGGCAGCTACATCCCTGACTCCATTGTCTCCAGTGGCGACGCCAACATCGACAAGTGAGTTTATTTTGGTTTCTCGTTCTGACACATATCAAATGTTCAGACTAAAACTAACGGCAGACAATAAAATTAATGTATGTTATATGTCTGTTTTGCAGAAGAGTCAATAATTGGGTATTTATTACGCTGCTGATCGCCCTTTAAAAATCAGTTACGTACTTGCTACTGCTGACTGCTTGTAACATTCGTTATACTCGAGAGAGCATACGCGACACATCTAGACCAGAAGCTGATTAATGATGGGTTATAGTATCTTAGTTTACGCCTTCATAAACGAGTAATATTATTATTAAATTACACCAAACTGGACACTTTGAAAAGGAGAAACTCTATAAGGTTGACAAAACCCCACGCAACGAGCAAAGCAAGTGAAGAAAAAAAAAAGAAAAGAGAAGATCCGAGATCACAGAATAGCTCTGTGTGAAGATCGTTTGAAGCCTGCCAATACCCGCACCAGCAAAGACAGAGCCATCAAGACCATTCCAAACATCCACACACGACGGCAAAAACGAACGAGAATACTGGCCCGTACGGTATCGTAACGGTTCCCAGGCAAACTCATGAAGAGCACCAGTACGCCTAGTATACGTCACCCAAACAAATGGCTCCGGAAGAATATCAGACAGTGGATGACTAGGGCAATTACAAATTTTATACAAAAGCAGACCCAACCAACTCTGTGACGATGCTCCAGATCACGAGGCACAACACTATCCAGCATGAATGCACATCGACGAACCCCTTTGTCAAGCAAACCCAGATGACAATCGGCAGCAGAACCCCAGCCTACAGAACAGTACATATTCCAGAAGAAGGAGGACATAGCAATTAAAGCAGCGACGTGTCAATTCTACCGAGCCAAACACCCTCCAAGCACGCCTCATAAGACAAATATTCTGCGATGCACGTGAGGCAACCGAAGGAATGTGGGGCTCAAGCGTCAACTTTGGATCAAAATTGACTCCCAAGATTACGAAGTCATCAACCACAGGAAATGACACACCATTCAGTATGAGTGCAAGAAAACGAGGTCCCCCTGTACGCGACCTGGATCCCAGCATGGTCTTAGTCTCGCCCGCATTTAGCCTCATTCCCCACCTAGAATACTAGGAATCAATCACTTCCATATCATGCCGAATGGGTTCTGAAACCTCCAACCTATCACTAGGCTTATCGCAAACAGCCAGCAAAGTAACACCATCAGCGTAACCAACCACTAAATTATTAAAAAGATCAATCAGGTCCGCTGTATAAACAATGAATAACAAAGGGCCCAGAACGCTACTCTGTGGAACACCAGAAACCACGTCCAAAAACTCACTCTTTTCACATCAACAACTACACTTTGACGTCTGTCAGATAAAACTGATTAATTATGGTAAAAACTGAATCACCAATACCCATCAGTCTCAGCTTATGGAGCAGACCAAGGTGATTCACGCCATCAAAAGCAGCACTGAAGTCAAGCTGTACAAACCTTGCCTCATGACCCCATCAAGAGCCAGCTACAACACGTAAGAAGTATAAAGCAGAGCATCACAAGTTCCCAAGCCCTTACGACCACTATACTGTGTTGTGCAAGGACGCACTACTTCTCAAGAAAACAACCCAACCTCGACGCAGCCAACCTTTCATAAACTTTTGACACAGCAGGTGTGATCGAGATGGGTCTATAGTCGAAGGTTCGGGATAAAACAGAGCCTTTCGGAACAAGCGTCACATGGGTAACACGCCAGCACTCCGGAAAAGAGCCCAGCCGTAACATCCGACTGAACACGGAAGCAAGCGTGGCTGCGAGCACACCAGCCACCCTCCGAAGAAAGAGAGGAAAGATACCCAATAGCTCATGCCCCCATAGGGGTTCAAGTCAAGAAGAAAGCGGAGCACTTCAGAAGATCTGAAAGCAATACCGGAGAACCTCTGCTAGGGATCACACGCTAAAGGATTGCGCACCCGGTCCCGGCTCTGCTTCCCATCAAAGTAGCTCCATAAAAGGTCCGCCTTGGTAGCGGTGTCCGCAACATCATCAACGGCACCAATTAAAGGGGGCAGAAGAGATCACACCAAGCACAGCGCACTTCAAGGTGGACCACCACTTACATGTATGTGCGCTAACAGACGAAGCTAACAACTCCCTGGACCTCAAATTATGCTCCCACTCAGCTTCCTCATAAGTAGCACCAGTCCGACGCTGCTGTTCCCTGAAACGCTGAAAGTCAACAGCAGACCGGCTAGTACGCCAACAGGTATATGCCTAACGCTTCAACTGGTGCGCCCTCTTACAGTCTTCATCAAACCGGGGCTCATCGCCTGTCCTGATCGTTATGAAGCGGGAAGGGACATAGGCGTACACCATGTCAGAGAAAAGCCGATCCAAAGTAGACCCAGGATCAGGAGACTCTCTCACAACACCCCAAGGTAGTGCAAGAATGGCGCCAGAGACGGCATCCCAATTCACTCTGGACTTCAAAAATGTTTCACGCCTAACAGTGACTCTGGGGACCCGCTGACGATCTTGCACCGTCGCAGAGAGAGCACCATGGTCCGAGGAACCAATGGGAGACACCACTGACACTCCAACCAAATCAGAAACATCAGTCATCAGCAGGTCAAGAACACCTCCCATCAAATGGGTGAGACCCTCAACCAACTGCTCACAACCAGAGGCACTCCCAAAATCGAAGGCTGCATAGCCATGGCGATCGGTCCTCCCAGAGCCTAACCATTCCAAATGGTGACAAATAAAATCACCCATAAAGACAAAAGCAGAACAACGCCTATCCGACAACTGAATTCTAGCCATAAAAAGACAATCAAAGACCCTATCATCAGCAGACGGGCTGCGATACACTGAACACAAATAAAAGTTCTTGAATGGGCCACAAACTCGAAGCACCATCAGCTCGCAACATGGACCCTCATATTCACTCTGCCTAGACACAACAACTTTTCGAACGTAAGCAGCTAAACCCCTAAATCAAAGGAATGAGTATCGCAACCGCAGCACTGGCTTTTCAAAGTTCGGGATCATCAGCTCAGAAACATGGCGATGGCTTGAGACGAGCGTCTCCGAACATAGCACCAGGTTATAATTGGAAGAGGCTACGGCGAGCTCAGCCAAATTACCTTATAGACCCCGAACATTAGTGCATAAGATGCGGCAGGAGCGAGACCCAGAACCACGAGGACCGGGGTTCTCCACGTCCGGATATCTAACTATCAGGCTTGCAAAAAACAATAAATAAACATACACCATGAACAAAGGAAATTATAAAAAATACAAAACAGAACAAATCGACAGTCATGATAGCTACGAAAGTGGCCAGTTATCCTTGCGCTCAAGACCCTGCCATCATCAGTACGGGCTTTGGCCGAAAAGAGGAAGAAGAGAAAGGAAAAAGCATCAGGTGGTACTACCTGAAGGAAGAGAGGGAGAAAGAGAGAGAGAAGAGCAGACTGCGGAAGGCTGAGTACCCAGCTATGGCACCAGCCAGTTCATCTCCTCTCAAAACCACCTTCTCAGCAGGAACTGCAACTAGCTGCTACATCACCTGTGGAGAAGGCACTCGGGACCCTTGGGTTTGTGAGGCCCAAATATATTGTGGCAGGCAACGGGCCCGCCAGAATATACCCCTGAGTATTGCAGTAAAACAGTGATTCCACGCACCATTGTCCACCGCTCACTGGAATAGCTAGTGTAGAAACAAGAGGAAAAACCGAGACTAATAGGAAAAGAATTATAGAATGTGGATATTAAGCCAAGTGGACACTGAACGACAGGTACCAAGCAGATTCAGCAGGGATTCCCATAACGTATTTTCTGTACAGCCATCTTGAAGCTATAATAACATTCGAAAATGTACATACAGATTTTTATTTGTAAACCTAACTCGAAACCCGTTCATTATACTCCCGTATTGGCCCCCTCTGAAAGCTCTAATTTCTTTTTTTCTGCCTTCCCTTATACCCATTCGAAGTAGGTATAATTTTTAACCACTTGAGCGTTAGAGAGGTGCCTAACTATCATCGTAGAAATTATTTTATGCTGTTATTTTGGTAATCATCAGAAGTGACTTGCATAGTTATAGTGGTTTACGTTCTGTCTATCCTGTAAGATACACGTTAAATTCGATTAATAATGGAATGAACGGTACATGCTGATTTTTTTTACTGCCCTCGTCTGCACGTAGGAGCCTAGAATTTGTAAAGCTTTTCAGTGAACAGAACTTTGGCAATATCATCTATGACTAACCTACTCGTACCGTCTCGCTGCAGGTGGGTGAAGTTGGTCATAACCGCCCACAAGAAGAGCTACTACGTCAAGGAGAGAGTGGAGCACCTGCGACTCAAAGAGGACGTCGTCTCTTATGCCAAATTCAAATGGCCATTACTCTTCTCCAGATTCTACGAGGCCCTCAGGTGGGATTCAAACCAGTTTTTTCGTATGTGCACATGCATCAAGGGCACAGTTAAGATTTACAGTTCACGCTGCTTGGGACTGAAAACTCAATATCTCATACGAGTACAGTGACCACAGTACTCATTTGTCATAGAAAATGTTTTGCACAACGTTGCAAAAAATTTCCGAATCAAAGTTTTATTCTTGTGACAAGTTACTATGCGACGTAAGTAATTACTATGAGCGATTATAAAAGTCTTAGTCTCTAGATAAACTGCGTGGCAGTAGCACGTAGCTATAATTACCCGTAATGAAGCGACTACGTCTACCTTAATTTTGTTTTCGGTGACTGGATTACAGGGCCGGACGTTCAAACGCCGCGTAAAGTTACAAGCACCGTAACTGAACAACTGCATGCACGAATGCAACCATGTAACTGCTGAAGTTTTTCATTTTTACTCATCGATTTAGCATATGGGGCTATCTATTATTTAGGTATGTATCGGTTGGAGGTTCAAATCACTTTAATCGTAACTTTGTGAAGATTCAGGATAAGAAAGTGACCAAAGCTGAGCCG
Organism: Parhyale hawaiensis; assembly: GCA_001587735.2. Taxonomy (NCBI): domain Eukaryota; kingdom Metazoa; phylum Arthropoda; class Malacostraca; order Amphipoda; family Hyalidae; genus Parhyale; species Parhyale hawaiensis. The sequence continues at coordinate 5,675,843 of LQNS02277275.1, read as the reverse complement.
TGATATCGGTACTTCTTCAAGGAACTGTACGGTTTACGTTAACGTAACTTTAAAAAAGCGTTTGTGCAACCGGACCCAGAGCTCTAACTTCTGTAATGCAGTCGTCGCTGCACGCTCATGTCATAACTATGACTTATTTCTCCGTAACTATAAATGATTTTTATTGAGGCCCACTTGAACTTTTATCAATGTAATAATTTGTGACTGAACCTCTCAACCTCCTCATTTCGCCTTCATTTTGTTTTAACGAACTTGACATGATCCCCTCCTGTTGCAGAGTTTCTGGTCCTCCTCTAGAAAAGAACGAAATCATCATTGCCGTCACCTGGACTGGCATCTACTTCGTAGATGACCAAGAACACGTGAGTGTTAGAGCAAAGATTAGTAGACAATCAATATAGTTCCTAATAAAAAGATGCATCCGATATACTGTAAATATGTAGATGAGTCCAGCTAGCAGCAGCATCAACAGTTAAGCATCAAATTTTGGCTGCGTTTGAGACGTAAAAAGTGACAGGTCTGAAATTATCTGTACGTCCAACTTAGATAGAAGCGCAAAAACAAATTTGCAACTGCCAAAGAGATTACTGTAGTTCAGCAGGGATTCCTCCTGAATAAGCACAATACACGGTACATAGTATTTATCTAAAGTAAACGACACTATTTATTATTTATGCCGCACATTCAAAGAAACGCCTCCATCATGAAGAAGAAGATCGAAATTTTGGTATACCGTACCCAATTAATACAAATGTCTCCGAAGTCTAACTCGATATTCGGTAATTATGTAACAGCACGTTAAGTAAGTGCAAGTGCTGCCTGCTAAGAAAATATATTAGCACACAAAATAATAGCTTAACAATAGCATAACCCTAGTGCAGTGGTTCCCAAAATTCAGTTTTCTACGGACCTCCGCTATTAAAATGGCATCAACTTAATGTAACTACTACTTACTGAATAAGTGTGGATGTCGATGGTTTTCAGGCAGTTGCTTTTCAGTTGATACAGAACGGCAGAGGCATAAAGGCATAACAACATACGTCAAACATATAATGACTCGTGTCACAGTCACGTGACATCCCAGCTCAGCCCATTATTCACATAGTGCGAGGTGTCACCTCTAACTCTCTTGAATTGATTTTGACTCGCCCTAAATGTCTATTTGCATTGAATGACGGTTAGCATATGCTGTTCTCGCCGTTTTTGAAAATAACAACGTTTTTATGATCGAGCAAAAGCATATAGGGGTAACTATACCATAGTAATCTTTAACTACTCAAATATAACCCTTCAACCTCGCCTCAAATTTTTATTGTCATTCGGCCTGCAATGCTGTCTACCCATGTTCAAACCGGATTATTACAAACATTTCATAGGATTTGAGAACTTAGCTAACAGACTGAAATCTCAACCACTGCGCCATAATTTTTCATTTGCTGAAGTAAAAAACAAAATAAAAGAAACTTGTAACAGTATCTACACATTTTACAACAAACATAGAGTGTTTTCTCCAATTTTTTCTAAGGCTGATCTATCTTTGTTATCTAATTTCCACAAAGAAAATTCCGTTTTCGTGTGCAGACCCGACAAGGGAAGAGGTGTTGCCATTCTAGACAAAAATCAGTACCATCAAATAATGAACGCAATCCTGGCCGATACAACAAAGTTCACTGTTTGCGACTCGCATACCGACCCTTTCAAGCTTACTCTTAAATTCATCGACAAAATCCACAGATTTTTGAAGAACTGCTAGACCGATTCGATTTACCGTTCACTTTACAATTCAGGCGCTTCCCCTGGTATCTTGTACAGCCTTCCAAAGGTCCACAAAACCGGTTTCCCTTACGACCAATTCTAGCTGCATATAAAACACCATCCTACCCTATTGCAAAATTTATTGTTCCATTACTTGAACCTTTAACGACCATTCAGTATACTTTGCGCAATTCGTATGACTTTTGCGACCGCATCAAAAATCTCCAATTGCCACCCAATGCCTACTTAACCAGCTTTGACATCACCTCCCTTTTCACCAACATCCCCGTAGACGAAACCATAGATTATTTGCAACAAAGTCTTTGATGACACGGACCTATTCCACAACATGGACAAGCCTACGTTCAAAACTCTCCTTAGTCTTGCCATTAAAGATTCTTTCTTTATGTTTAACAATAGACTGTACAAGCAAATAGATGGAGTTTCCATGGGTTCCCCACTTAGCCCCTCTCTAGCAAACATCTTCCTTTGCCATCATGAGAACCTCTGGCTCAACGACTGCCCAAATGACTTCAAACCGATTCACTATAATCGTTACGTAGATGACACTTTCCTCATATTCAACAATCCAACAGATTCTGATTTATTTCTGCAATATTTGAATAACAAACATCCAAACATATAGTTCACTGCCGAAAATCAATCAAACAATTCTTTAGCCTTTCTAGATGTTCTCGTAACCAACCAAGACTCCACATTAACCACTGGAGTTTACAGAAAATCGACATTTTCAGGCCTTGGAACCAGTTTCTTCAGTCACTGCTATGATCAGTTTAAAATTAATGCAATAAAAACCTTACTATTTCGAGCGTACCATTTGTTTTCGTCCTACCTCGCATTTTCGAACGAAGTTGACTTTCTCCGAACATTTTTCAAAAATAACGGCTACCCCCACCACCTCCTGGACCACTACTGCAAATTGTTCCAAGACAAATTGTTCGATCCCGGCATTAACGAACCCTCGACTCGTAAATTGGACTTCTTTCACTCGCTTCTGTACTACAACGAAACCTCCGTCAGTGCAGTAAACTCTTTGAAAGCGTTCTTCTCTGAGGCCTACCCTCATAGAAACTTCAAATTTACCTACAAAAATACATTTACCATAGGGTCCTATTTCAAATTTAAAGACAAACCCCCACACCACTACAGTCCAGTGTTATTTACCGTAACCAATGCCAGGCCTGCAGCGCCTCTTACATCGGTAGCACTGGACAAGACTTCAAAGCCTGCATTGACCAACATTTAGGTGTATTCAGTCGAACCGGCTTACCACTTGCGAAACCCCCCCGCCTACATGCCGAGCACAACAACCATCCCATCAGCAGGAACAACTTCTCAATCATAGACTCTTCCAACCCAATCGAGCTCACAACTTTAGAGTCCCTCCGCATCCATAAAAGTATACCTAGCCTCAATATTATGACCTCAGCTGTACCGCTGCACACTGTCCATACATAACTTCACTTCTGCCGACTGTACAGGAGCTGACATCCAGCCGCTCCACGTAGCTCTGTTCATTTGCATTTCAGCCTTCCTCCCGACAACATCCATGCTCCCCCACTGATTTTGAAATAAAAAGAATTTTTTAGTTTTCATAGGGTATAGGTTTATAGTTCATTCTGATGATGGGATTATCTATCCCGAAACGTTAAATTTTAATTTTGTCGACTCCTATTTAGTATTTCAATTTCAGTAAATGGATGTAAAAGATTATTATAAGATTATTAACCTTGTGTCTTTCCTTTTATAACCCTAAAATATTCTGTCATTTTTATCATCTATGAGATAAAGACAAGGTAATATTGCCGCAGAAGCTTCAAACATCATGAACTAGTAGGGGGTCCGTACGTGAACTAATAGGGGGACGGTCCGTAGGTAGGGGCAACCACTGCCGTAGAGTCCAGCTTACGCCACTGAGCTTATTACGTAAAATACAATATCGCCGTATTTAGAATTCTGAGATACATTCAGGACCACAGAAATACCGAATAAATTGGTAGCTGTGTTGATTAGGGCAATAATTGAATCTCAAGCAATGATTTTTTCTTATAGAATTATTGTTCAATAGCATTCAGCTTTTCCTCTAAGGAGTATTATTGATACAGCCGCTCTTTGACATTTCTGAAGCTTACTTTTAATCTGTTGTGCAGCTGCTGCGGGAGCTGACCTACCCTGAGATCATCACAGCCACCTACCATAAAGCTACCGGCCATGGCCTCTACGGCCAGACTGTCACCATCACCACCATCCGAGGAGAGAACTACAAGTTCCGTTCAGTGAACAGTTCGGACATCCACACGCTGATCCTCTTCTTCATAGAGGGCTTGAAGAAACGGTCGAAGTTCGTTGTGGCACTGCAGGACTACAGGTCGCCGGGCGACAGCTCACTCTTGTCCTTCCGAAGGGGCGATCTCATCCAGCTGGAGGAGGACTGCATCGGGGACACCGCCCTCAACTTGGGCTGGTGCGTCGGGCGGTGTGACCGCACCAACGAGTCGGGGAGCTTCCCTGCAGAGACGGTCACGGTGGTGCCCACCATCTCCAAACCTGACCGGGAGCTGGTGGTGAGTTGGCAACCGATAGATATTAATGTGCTGCAGTTAATTTGCCAGATGGCCAAATATTACCCCCGTCATTATTGACGTTCAGCTTGTCTCTTGAAAGTACAACCAAAGGTAATTTTCCAACGAATAATTTTTTATTCAGGGAAAAGCAATAGAACTGCTAATCAGCCATGAGATGAGGAACGTAGTCGAAGCAGTGAAAGTAGCAATATAAAGATAAAATATGGCAATGAACATTTAGTGATAAAACTAGACAAAGATTGCATGTAATAAGCAGAACATACTGCAACCTTTGCGCTCACGGGAGCAAGTGCTTTTTATTAAAGTTGGCGTTTTTATTGACTTAACATTCCGCAAAAAATGTAACACAGGTGTTGAGAGACCAATTTTTTTGAGTCACTAGGTAAATTTCGTAGAGATTCAGGATGCTCCTATGAGGACATTATTTTGTGCCCTAACAGTTCTGGTAAGCCGTTTTCAAAAATGAACAGAATTAATTGAATGCTTGATGTCCAAAACTCGACACCATTCGCTGGCGAATTTGGGATGTATATTCTAGAAGTCCTAACGCTTCTCATTAAAAATTCGTTATGAATAAACTTTGAAACGGTGATTTTTTCAAAATTTTGTTGTGTCTTAATATCTCTTTTTTCAATATTAATTTAGTTATGGTGACCTTCAATCACCTGTACTTTTACCAAAATTTCCACTGAAAATTTCATTAATCTCTGCAATAATTTCAATAAAATGAATGGCAAGCTATTACACAATATGCAGTTTCACATGTTTAAAAGTATGAGAGAAAATTGTCCCGACGCCTCCTCACTTGTATGGCAGATGATCAAACACATCCGATCAAGGCATGACGTATTCCGCGCCGCTATGTGGAGAGTGGCAGACAAGCTTATTCCTGTATTTGACGCACTGAAATTTTACTTTTTTGAGCAAGGTTGTCAGAACGAAGGCGTTTTGTTTCGAGCAAGTGACGTCAATATTCTATCGTCAGGCGCTGTACGCTGCAGAGGAGGCAGAGAGAGCACGCAGACTGCTCGAGTCAGAAGAGAACAATGCTGAGCCTACAGAAAAGATGCACACACTGGAGCAGTATGCTGCAGAGTTCTTCAGGTGAGAAGTAGATGTATTGCACAGTTCTATGGCCCGTAGCGACATATGGAAAACCTAAATATTTCTGAAAAGTCAGTACTCCGCTACATAGCTACACCCACAAGATGTTCAGCAGGTTTCTTGTTGATTTTATTTATGACACACAGTGAAAAATATCTCAAGTCCCGATAATCTGCGGTTGCTGACCTATTTTTATGTATGATGTTATGACTCGTAAAAATACAGTATCTCTGAACCTGGGCCAGGATGTTCAAAATTTGCTAAGGAAACGTAACGCACAGCTGTTGCCTTAACGCTGCTTAAGCGTACCTTTGGAGCTACGACCAAATTTTTAAAGCATTTCGAATGGGAACTTATCTGGATTTAAACGTAAATCGAGACGTAAAGTTAAGGCTGATCGGAGCAGTCGTAAATGCTTTAAATGTAATCGCATATCTAATATTATGAGTTACAACGTTGGTAATCGAATTTCACAGAACTATCCTTCCCAAAATAATACTACCAATTATGGAGCATAACGGTGTTTTCTACAATGTTATTCCTCAAATTCTTCTGCCTTCCGATTCGTTTATTGCGGCAGTTCCTCGTAGGGCTGCTAGTTTTCTTTGTGGTTGACGACAGAAAACTTTTTTGGGTTTTTGGGGGTAACTAAACTGAATGTTTAGAGACACTGTAAATGGGAGGTACTTTGAATGTTATTCACTTTTATATTGGTATAGGAGCTAATAATAATATATAAAATCTCATCAAGTAACGTGCACAACTGTTAATAATAGAAAATAACGATATGTATACGCAGCGTAACACTTCCCGCCATTTCGAGCAACAGCTGTTCCGCCGTCGCTGATTGACTGGCTACCGTGTGTGTTGCAGGAACTGCTTCTGCTGCTAAGTTCCCTTAACTTCGGTTTGAACATGAATCGTTAGGTTAGACGTAGAAAAACGTTGACCTAGTGACTTACGCTTGGAATTTAAACGTAACTTTACGACTCTTTTGAACATCCCTCCCTGGATTTCATGAGGTGGCAACCGGTAAGACAAGTAAGTTAACTTGTTGCATACCGAGCGCTGCCGCTCGCAGTTGGCAAAAACCAAGAACTGATGCGCGTTGCCTTTTTGGAGCATATAATTATTCTCAGATAATTTCTTTCAACAATTCCGATATATATATAAAGTGTTGTCTTGGATAATGTTGTACAGATGGGAAGGCTCTGGTCCATAGGTAGGTAGACTACATTTTTTTATTTCATCTCATAGCATAAATGGCTAATAAAATAACTACAGAAGAGTCCTTTAACCGTCGGTTGGTTAGCAGTGCCTTGGCCTAATGAAGCAGTAACGGCGTGCACTGTGGTGTATAGCTGATGCTTGAGATATTTACGTAAGCGCTGTATACGAACAAATGAAACGATATTCTTGACAACTAACACAATGGAAACGCATATGGCAGTGATTGTGTTGTGTTCGCCAAGAACAATGTGATGGATTCCATCTTGCACGATTGCCAATGTTTTGCTTTTTTCAAATTTTTAAATCTCATTGCTGTCCACTTCTTTAATCCCGTCAGAGAGTTTAATTGGTGTTGTGGCATTATCACTAAAATATATGGAATAATACAACAAACATATATTTCTATTTTTATAACCCTAAATAAGTTTTGATTCTATTTCCAATGCGGAAAAAGCTATAGAATATCATCATGGACGTTTCTTACGGTGTGATCAGTCTGGGGTCCGTGCGTGAACCATGGAACTGGAGGTGCGTAGGTTCATATACACCGCAAGGAGAACCACTGCTATTTTGCCTACCATACGCATTTGTGGACGTTAGAATAACTGCTGTTAGTACTAAAAGTTATGTCTTATTCCTGCCCTAAACAGCTGAGAATTTTTCACGATACCATCTTTTAGCATTCGAACTCCCTTTACTCTGACCATTTTATCAAGGAAATTTTGGCGTTGTCAAATTCCTCTACAGTGTTGCCAATTTTACGGCTATTTCTGCGAATCAGATTTCTTTATATGCAGGTAGTGGGTGGGGCTAAGATATGTACCGAATAGAATCTCAGATATGTCCGTAGAATTGGCTACGATATAGAGGAATTTGACCACGCCCAAACTGCCTTCATAAAATAGACTGAGTATAGTGTCAGTCAAAATGGCTCAAGAATGAATTATCACTGTTGCTAACTCGGGGCGTGCAGAGCCCCGACCATGGGCACCATCTCGCGCCGCAGCCAACTCACCTCCGCTCGGCGCGGCACCTCAACGCTGTGGAAACACTCACGGGACCCTCTGCAGCAGCCGCTCCTGCGTAAGGTAAGGAGAGTATGTCCTGCAGCATGGAGGCGTGGTACTGCATGGCTGCTGAATACTTTACAGTTTGAATCTGCGAGCTTACAATCAGTGATGAAGATATAAAAAATACCTATTTTAACATATCGACCCTCATTCCAAGCACAGACATCAGCATTGCTACGACACTGTGTAACATGTGTGGTGCACATATCACGGACAACGTGTAGATAAGGTTGTTGCCAGGTTGTACTCCCGGTTCGTTTAAGACAAGGAGGTTGGTTAAATACTGTAAGAGCGGCCTACGGGCTCCGAGTAAAATTATCCACAAATTCGGCATTCGCAGGAAATACGAGCTAACAGCTCAGTGATAATTACGTATTATGCGGTGGCGATCGACACGTTCCGGTATAGTTTTCCGGCCACGTGGGCACTATTGAAAATACGCAACAGCCATAACTATGTCAATATGGTAAATATTTACTGGCACTTTTCGTGTCTTTGATAGTTACTTATATTACTTTATTGGTAGTTAGTGAAATCATGAAACATTTATTATCGTACAATCTAAGTTACGTGTAAAGTAGAATGGGCAATGGTAGGCTATTGTCAGATCTTTCAGAGCTTTTGGCACTCACTGGCTAAATTTAGCACTGTGTCCATTCTCTACAGAAGAACTCTGGCAATGACTCGGTGCCAGAGAATGCCCAACGTTTGCATGCCGTAACGAAAAAGACTTGCTAGGTACCTGAATTAACACGAAATCAATAGTAACATTCAAGAACATCCCACTAGCTTCCTAGAGCCTGATGAATCTCTGTGCCACAGCCTACAGCTGATATCGCTATGTTCTCTATCCTGACAGTTGCTAGAGAACGAACTGCTGAGTACCCAGGCGGTACACGGGTACACGGCTATCTTGAAGTACACGGGCGAGTTGCCTACACGGTCCGCACCCACTGACACTGACCTCACCGACCAGGTCTTCAATGGTCCTCTGAAGGAGGTAAGCGCGCCTTCGCTTATTGTCTCCACTGCGCTGGTGGTAAATTTCTTTTCCACTGCAGCAAATCCGCACGATTGGAAATTGTCTATTAGATAGTATAGGTATTTATGTCGTCGAGCTGATGTGTGCCGAGGCCGTATTGATAGTTTTTGTATTTAGGGAGGAAATATGAAATTCTGAGTGTTATTCATTGCACTTTATTCATTGTTAAAATGGATCATAAAGCAGTAGACTATTTTGAACGATGTCTAAGGCACATATTGAGTTACTACTCTTTGTTATTATTTAATAAGTAACAAGCTTAAGAAAACCAGTCAGAATGAACTGACACACGGACAACAATAGCTCAAATGGCACTGCCTTTCTTAATGATTCATTTATAACCTCTACCGACAATTTTGGTTACTTAGGATTGATGTAAGAATTTCTGGTCTCACATATGCAAGTCTTACTGGATAGTCTATTATTGCATTTTCTTTCTATCCGAGTGCTGCACTTCATTACAAGCGGTTGACTGAACTGCTGCATGTACTATAAATTTCGTACTGGATCACCTCAGGAAATCTTGCGTGACGAGGTGTACTGTCAGCTCATGAAGCAACTCACGGACAACAGGAACCGCCTCAGTGAAGAGCGCGGCTGGGAGCTCATGTGGCTCGCCACGGGCCTCTTCACCTGCTCGCAGACGCTCATGAAGGTTGGTTATTAATTACCACGGCAGCATTTACTGTCGATATCCGAAGTTTGTGCGGTGAAACTGTATTGCCCTGAATAATTTCACCGAAGGAAACTTTGCCCTTGTAGGAGCATTTATGTTTTGGCAGCAAACTACCTACCTTAATACTCATACCAGTTCTGTCGGATAATTTTAAAAGTTGTAACTGCTGCTAACGACACTCGTGCAGATGACGTTAAGTTTTGCAAAGACATGTGCATCGCTGCCCTTTTGATAAGATGGAAAATGGTGATGGTACTGTAGCTGAAACAGTCAGTAGCGAAGAGACTGAGCAGTAGGGTGGAGCAAAAAAACAAACTTTCGAAATGTTTTTCCAATGGTGTGATTTTGTTGCCATGTTGTATAGGATTGATTATGTTAAAAGGGTTTTCCAAAAATCTAGCATCTTGAGGTGCCCCATGAATGTTGAAAATTCTGAATTTTATGCATTTTTATTCATATTTTGGAATTAAATAAAGTGCTGGATGGTCAAAAAATTCATTTATACATTTTTTTATAGTTGATTGCACAATGATAAGCAACTACACTAATCTAAAGAACGTACTATAAGCTCCATAACTGTAATTAAAAATCTATGAAATTTGCTAAAAAAACATATAAATGTTATTAGCATGATACCACCTGAAGATGCTTGAATAGACATTGCAGAGTTGAGTATGTTACTAGTATTATGAATAATTACAATAATTTTGGTATTGGATGTAGCTTCACAGTTTGTAATTATGATATACTGTATAGATAATTGCATTTTAGAAATTTTACAAAATTTAATATTCGTGGGGCACCGCAAAATATTCATCTACCCTTCTGTAATTTTAACATGATTGTTTTGAGGCACTTTGGCAGCATAATATCTCTATTGGAAGTCACATTTCATAAAAAGTTGCAAAACCCCCCTTTTTCACTCCACCCTACTGAGCAGCAAATAGCTACAGCAGGCCTCTGTTGGTCAGGACACAGCTCCCGATGACAACGTATGGCCACGTGAAGTCGTTGTAGGAGTGACGCTTCGACATCTTTTGGTGCAGTGGCGGCTCAAGAAAATTTGAATTGTAGAGTTTGAAAGGGGACTAGAGTGAAATGTGAAGGGGGCTTTGGCACCGTCACTGCAGTCGTGTTGAGGAAGAAATAAACAGGGAATGATATTATTTATTGCAAGCCAAACTTTTCATGATGCTACACTGACTACCTACCCATCAACTGCAATCAATTGCACTTAGATCTATTTCGGTGATATCTGTCCATGTTTGCTGAAAAAACCTTCTTGATTTATGCTCAGGATGTGCTTTCCGAATGTACATCTCATCTATTGTAACTCAGATTTGATTATTTATAGGGTATTATAACGAGACTTTGTTCTCCAGGAGCTGAATTTGTTCTTGAAGACCCGAAAGCATCCCATCGCCCGGGATGCGATGGTGCGCCTGCAGAAGACCCTCAAGCACGGCCAGCGCAAGTATCCTCCACACCAGGTGGAAGTGGAAGCCATTCACCACAAGACGACTCAAATCTTCCACAAGGTGCCATTTTCCTATTGTTTTTTCTTCCCGTTCCATTTGAAATACTAGCTGATTTATGCTCTATTTCTTTTCGGGGCAGGTACAAATAGTGATTGGGTTTTATTCCTAGGCTCGCTCGTCAATTAATGCCTTGAGAAAGAGTCTTTGCATCCATTTATTTATTTTTAAGAATGCGCTTGAACAATAATAACATGGTAAGAAGATTCGTATGGCATGCCACACTTTGTCCATGTCTGCATAGAATTAACCCTACTATAGGATCTGACTCCCGTATGATAATCCTTCAGTATGCGCAATTGAGCATTCTTATGTTGTTGAAAGTGGTTCACCTGAATTATTATGGAGACTGCCTCCATTTGCTTGACCCACAACATGATTTTAGGGAGTTATGAATTTGTTATGCATTAAATAAAACTCCGAAAAGGTGCAACGATAATTACATTTATAAACATGACAAGCAGAGACAACACGTCTTCTCGTTTGTACAATTCCACACTGAGGCCTTACTATTTCTTGCTAAGCACGGTCAGGTAAGAAGAGGAAATTACTGTCATTTTTAGCCTTCATTTTTAAAAAGTCAGTAGTGTTGTCCAATAACAGAAACACTGTTTAGACGACACGCTTAATATTATTAAAATTACATCGTTATTATTTCCTTGAGTAATATTGGGTCGGAAACCAAGTTCTTGCAGGTTTTTTGAACATTTTGGAATATTAAAACTGGCAAGAACTTAGTTTCCAACTTAATGTAAAACCTCAACTCCAACGAAATAATCTCTCAAGACTGAGAAGCTCATAATAGTGCTGTAGTTAGTTGTATAAAAAGAGGCATTACAACTAGGAATGGGTTTGTTGCTGCCCATGCCCACGTACTACCTACCTTTGTACGTGCGCTCATCTGGCCTGCGCGTTGTGACGCAGCGCTTCCTATTACTGCCGCTCAGCAAGTATTTCGTTTCATTTTTCTTTCACCCGTTCTTTTTCATAAAAACCATCATGGGATTCCAATGCCGAAGACCGTTTTTCTCCATCGCATACCCTTTCTGAGTGATGGCGCTGATGTTTTGATTTTCTGTTGCTTATCTGTGCTATTTCCGTAAAACACCCACTGGTGCCTTACAACTCAGTGACGTTGGAAAAGCGCAAGCGGTGCAGAACTTTTACTGGCAGATTTTTGAAAAGCTCGACGGGCTAGCAAACTTTTGGTTGCGGGACTGAAATCATCATCACTTTCGTAAACATCAGCAGTTCAGGCATCTATTAAAAAGTTAAAATTCATTGTCTTCTATTACCTGTGCAGTTAATAAATATCCCCATTGTACAACAGAGAATACACTGATGATAAATATTTCGTTATCAAAGGTTACTAGAATCACTGTTTATATTACAGGTGTACTTCCCCGATGACTCTGACCAAGCATTCGAAGTGAGCTCCGGCACCACCGCGTGTGACCTCATAGAGGCCATCGCCCAGCGCCTCAGCATCAGGTCCAGCGAGGGCTTCAGCCTCTTCGTGATGATCTCCGACAAAGTCATATCCATTCCAGAGGATGACTTCTTCTTTGACTTTGTCAGGCTGCTGACTGACTGGATGCGTAAAACAAGGCCCAACAGAGATGGTGAGACAGCATCACTGTGCGCGTAATGGTGCCTGAATAGTTCTTTGAGTTACGGTCGGTTTTTGCTTTGGATTGTGAGTTGAAACCTCAATTACGAACTGGGGTCACTTCCGCCACCGATCGAAAGTTGGCTTAGCACTTCACTTGATTCTGTGAGAAATTTGTAAATAAAAACAAACCTAGTTAAATTTAGAACTTGAAATACATTTCTCAGTCCATTTCAAAACATGTACTACCGTCAAGATATTTAGTCTGAATGTTATTGTGAGTTTGAAAATCGACACTGCTACCACTTTTAGTTTATTCATGAGATTGATTAAAGCATTTGGTGTCTATGAATATTAGATATCGGTCAATTTTAATTTTCACGCACTCGTGTTTTCCATCTCCAATGCAATATTAAATAAAATAGGGTATATTCTTTTCAGAGCTTTAGCTTGTGCGGAACAATTTTAAACAAAGGTTAGCTCACCTCACGGTAATATCCTAAAATGCTTCAGAAGCCTTCAAATATGCGTACAATAAATAAAATTCATTGAATGTAACGCTGCCTCGTTAACGTGCGGTAATCAACTTTACATTTTCATGCAGTGCACCCAATTAATAACTTGGTCAATTTATTATGCGTGACGCGTAAAATGACTTTTCCGAATTATCTAAAGTAAGAACAACAACAATGGCTGTATTGCAGGCAGCAAGGCGCTCTTCACGTACCGCGTGTTCTTCATGAGGAAGCTCTGGACGAATGTTGTGCCCGGCAAGGATCCCAACGCTGACCTCATCTTCCATTACAACCAGGAGCTGCCCAAGTACCTCAGAGGTAAACTAGAACTCCAATACGTTTTTTTGGCATAGATTCTTCCACCCTTTTTTCTTCTTTTTTCCTCTGTCCTTTATTGATTTGGACCTCACCTCTTTAGGAATAGGCCTATTGGTCTGTCTACTGCTGCCTATCTAATCTATATTGTATCATGTACCAATGAATAGAAATTTCTAGGTTACCTTATGGTGGCATGTGTATGGCAAGGAAGAATAGGAAGGCATAGTTTCCCAAGCACTTCGTAAAGTCGATTCAAGCTCGTACGTTACATCAATACACCGTGTACGTCTGTAGCATACAGTTTATACGGTGGCACGAACAACGTGCGAACGGAACGTCTGCGTATTAAGTTGAGCTTCCCATAGCCTTGTGTGGCCTCGGTGCAAGAAAACAGGCCAGTGCCAGCAACTGCAGAACGTTCTGGATCTGTTGATCCCTGACAAGAGAAGGTAGAACCTATATAATTTGTAACATAAAGACTGCATCCACGGGCTGACTTAGATAAGGTCTTGTAATATATATTCCCTATGCAAGTATTGTCATTGACGTCTAAGTGGTTGCTACGATGAAACTGGAGCTTCTTTGCCGCTTTTTGAAGAAGAATACATTTATTGCAAGATGTGAGGTGGGTTTTCAGAGTGATACATTTTGTGAACATAGACAAATTATAATGTAGTTAGCGTGAGAGGTCCAAAACAAAATTCCGAAGTTGATAAATCTCAATTTTCCAAATTGTCGGTACCGATATTTTAATTGAGAAAATATCGCAAAGAAAGGTAATTTTAACAGTTACGTCGGCATGCCTTAGCTTGTTGAATTGACCCTCAGTAGAATGCAACCTTGCAATCAATGGAAAACAACGGCTGCCAATACAGCTGCTACTTCCGCAAGCTTATCAGTACTTGGTCCCCTTAATTTATACATCATATGTTCAACGTCAATTCTAAAGGCCGGTTTACACGTTAGTCTTTTGTCCCACGTTCGTACTTCACATCGTTCACATGCGTTGCTCTATTTCTGTAAAAATAAAAATTAGTCCTACTCCCTTTTGAATTCTAATTCGCTCCAAAACTGAAAAAAACATCCCACACTTTGCTAGCGTCATTGGCTAAGCAAGTTAACCTGACGATGGGCATATTAGCAAATCTTTTAATCTTTGCCAGGACCCGTCGCCGTATCCGAATGTCTTGGAGGGTGAACGTAGAGAAAAGACTGTCGTGTTTACGTAGCCTATTCGCGTATTGGATTTGAAGATCCATTCATGCATCAGTCAACGAGAGCTGAGAGCTCACGCTGCTCTCTGTGACCACTGTAAGTGGTGAAAAGTGACCTCTTTTAGTAACTACAAGCCACTAAAACGTGTTAGTTTGTTGGCCGCTGACGACTCCTATTATGCTTATGCTTTAAAGTGTCAGTATATTCTT
>LQNS02277275.1:5643803-5659980 GCA_001587735.2 Parhyale hawaiensis | reverse complement strand
CACCCACGCAATCACGCACGCACAAACATGGATGTCCCAACCGCCAACTGGCTGGAGCTGTGACAGCTTGCTGGACAGGCATGCAGTGGCTACACTTCGTATCCGTTATGTTCCCTCCTCCTTTAATTACTTCAAGGTCGGTGGTAGTAAGATGTCGTACCATCACGCGACGGCAGTCCGAATAGTCTCATAGAGTAATTCGTTTCATTGCCCGCAGGCTACCACAAGTGCACCAAAGAGACGGCGTCCAAGCTCGCAGCCCTGATATTCCGAACTCGCTACGGCGACGACAGGGCTTCGTTGGCCCAAATTGGGTAAGCGATGAAAATGAACCATTTATTTCTCCCTCAGCTGGGAGGTTTTCATTTCTTAGTATCATTGCAGCTTATTTCCTTGAACGAAAATACAGCCTAAAATTTAGTAAAAACTTTTCCGCAATCGTACAAAAAAAAATCATAATATAGCCAACAAGCAGGCTGCTACATAAACAGCAAAGTTTCCATTCAGTGTTTTACTGTAGGCTAAGCGCCGTAAGTGTCTTCAAGCTGGCCGTTGGGACGCCACCGTATAGAGTTATTTGGCATCTTCGATTTCCAAATAGAATCACATGCTAAATTAAAGTTTCTGAGTCGTCAACTCGGGTCATGAGCGGATTCATCAATAATTTAGAATCAGGAGGAATTGCCATATACATACAGTATATCTTATATGCTTGGAGAGCCGATGATGCCCATAAATCTGTCGCTTAGTTCTTATTGTTGAGCACATTCCGTTTGTCACTGCCCCAGATCCGGCCAATCCCTGTTAGGGACTGATGACAAGCTCACTTGTGCCAACAGCAAATCGAGTACACTCGGGAATAATCAGAGCCCGTGGCTATGGTACCTATTCGAGTTCTTTTGTTAAGAGTGACTCGGTCGCTGGCTCCTGCCCGACCAAGAACGCGATCCGCACAAGACATGGAAGGAACGGTGATGATTCGACTTTGTGCAAATCTGCATGGAAGCAATTAGGTGTCGTTTTGTTGCTGAATAAATACAGTCTATGCTGTGTGCTGAAGATAAATCGTTATCATTTACTAAATGAGCTCATGTGCCCCACTGCTCGCAAAGCAGATATTTTATACAAGCGACTGAAGGTGCGCAGCTGCCAACTATTATTTTTTGATTCCGTTCTTGCTCGAGAGACTTCTAGATGCCCGTTGTTACCCCCCTCCTCCCCCCAAAAAAACGAATTGGAACTCTTAAAACGTCACTCATTTAATAGTAAAATAATGTGTTTTCACTGTAGGTATATGTCACGTTTCGGAAGAGGCTGTGGCACAGTGTGCTTCAACTCTCTTCAGTTTTTTCTATTGCAATGAAAGCTTATATTTTTCATTGTAGGTCTACGTTTCAATTAACAATATGTTGGTCAATAATTATCCGTGTATATCGCACGGATGGCTAAGTTACTGGATACTTTTGTCATTGTAAATTGTGCGTTTTTCCAATATTTTCAGTGACGAGCTTAGTAATGTTCAGCACAAGAACGTGATTTGTCTCATCCCTGTCGGAAATAATGGTAGTGATGGTAGGATATAGTGGTGTGTGAGAGATTACGGTCGATTATGAGTGATGAAACAATATGGTAGATATGTCGACCGAAACATTACGTTGATTTTAGTATATTTAGGTCGATATTAGTGGAGGCAATATTGGTTGTTTAAGCTTTGTCAGGAAACGAAGGTCGATGGTAGTACATGGTTGTGCAGCTAAAACCTTAGTGGTTGTTATTGGGTATGTATGGTTTGGAGTTATAGCTGGCAATATGGTCGTAGGTTGAGATATATCTCTACCGTAATGCACTCCATGAAAGGTTGAATCTGGAGGATATTTCGATAAGCAACCAAAGATTTCGACCATAATCATAGTTGTTCTACTATAATCACAACCATAATTTTCGACTGGGATTTTATACTGCAAATTTGGTACTTCGATGTAAAGTACATGTACTATGCGTCCATGTACGATTTTGGCATAGTGTACAGTTGATTTTATCAGGCCAGAAAAATTTTGTTGGGAGTGTAAGACAATTTTAATGTTTTTTTTTTTTCGTAGTCATTTTATGTTAGATTTGCTCTCATTATTTCTATCCACAGTACCGTATTGACCGCAGTGGTGCCTGAAGACTTGATAAAGGCCTACAGCACCAACGAGTGGAAGAAACAAATTTCCAAGTACTTCAATGACTACGCAGGTACTTTTTCCATACGCGTAGGCTAAGCTACTGTATATTTATTTATAGTGCAGACAAAACTCTTCTTTCGAAATTACCACTGCAAAAGTTATCGGAACACTGACATACGAAGTGCTCGTATACCATACAAACATGTGTAGAAGGTGTTCTAAAAATGCAAGTACTTCACTAGTGAAGGAAACACACACCAAGGAACGGCTAGGAAAAACAGCTGAAGCGTTAAATAAACTGGGCACGTATGGTCGAACTGTAGTAGCACCGTAACACATGAGAAATCTATAAGGGCATCTTCTCATTCTACCCCTACGTCCTATTATTTATTCTGAATGCAGGTTTCGCTTCAAGCTGCCTAACTTCCAATTGTTATGTGCCGTGTGTGGAGAATGCTTTAGGGAGAGAGGGATGGTAGCGACATATTTTTATAATTATTGCAGTTAACAATATATTTCTTTCAACAATTCCTCAATTACATTACTGCTGAAGGACGCTAATTGTAGAAAATAGAATATTTAATTTCAAACATGTTTCACTCACGTAAAGTGAATTGATGCGCTTGTAGGAATTAGCCGTGCAAAATTACATAGATCTTCCTGACCGCACTTTACGAATAGCGAACTTGCCTTTGTTATCGAGCACGTATCAAACAGTGCATATCCTACAAGCAACGGAAATTTGTTTGGCTGTTAACAAGTGAAGGTATGTGCGTTTAGCAACAAGGTTGTCAGGATAGATGTTGCCGCTGCGTAGTTCAATCTTCGTTAGAGTGTGATCACCCCAATTCGCAAATCCAAAATCAGTGGTCATTTCTGTTCGTATGCCATTGTTATGGAATTAATTTACAATTGACTCAAGTTTCTTCAATTTTTTTTCCATTTGCAGCGCACCAGGCAAAATCAATAATGAAAAACAGTATCATTAGGCTACTTTGAAAATCTGATACCAAACAGACACAATAGAGGGACGAACAATAGGTAAAGAGCTCGTGTTTCAATGCTTAAAATCCCTCGCTTTCAGGAATGAGTAAGGATGACCTCAAGATAACGTTCCTGAAGACCGTCCATGAGTGGCCAACCTTCGGTTCAGCCTTCTTCGAGATTCGGCAGAACAGCGACCCGCAGTACCCGACCAAGCTGCTGGTGGCTATCAACAGCAACGGTGTCTTGCTCATCCACACTGTCTCGAAGGTAACTATGTACTTGTGTGCTATGTAGCGACTACTGCCTGTTGAACGAAGGGCAGTGTGGGGCTCTCAACGCGTGTGTCCTTACGTCCCCCGGACTATGTCTGTTAGGGGCTTCAGTGCTTCTTAGACCCTTGTAGCACAGCTTCTACTCTAGTACGAAGAGTATGATCCCGAGAGGACTCTAGTGTAAATATGTTCTTGCGTCTCACGTCAAGTCCTTCGAGGTCACCTCGCGAGTTTTCGAGATGATTTCGTTCCAAGCGTGTCTATATATCATAAATATCCGCAGAGATGCTTAATACTGTACTTCATTTCCATCGAAAAATCGTTTCTATATGCATTGGATAACCATTAACACCCTAAGTTTATATTTGCACGCTTTATATTTATGCCTGTTTGGCAGTTTCTATTTATTTTAAGAATAACAGGTAACAGTTTCAAAAACTAAAGTCACTAAAGAGAGCCGAGCTGCGGTACAAACTGGCGGTGCCGGTGGCCTCTGATTCATCCCTTCATTTCCAATACGATAACTCATTCATTTGGATACAGTTGTTGTTCCGGCGTTTTCGAATATTTCCTTGCTGGTGTAGTCAGGGTTTGGGGGTTAAAGATATTTTGATATCCCTCAATTTTCTGCTCGTTCGGTCTAGCACTTTATGCTATCGTCGCTCAACTTAACATTCGTTCACAAATTTTTTTCGCCGTACAATAATATCGTGCGAGAATTTTCTAAATTTCCAGCTTAGGTTTATTTATATTGAGTAGCATCACAACTTCAGCCTTGTGAGATGCGTTAATACTCATCTTTCCTGTTGTCATTCTTGTAAATATTAGAAATTGATGAACACTTTTGGCTCACCTGACAATGAGTAAAATCTAAAATGAAAAGAAATCATACTCATTACGATAAAAAAAATCAAGTATTCTCAAGTACATCAAGTTGCCTAAACTACTTGATAAATACACTGTTCAGTTTTCATCCAAAACAGCTTTGCACGGGAGAAAAATTCCTCCTGCATACCTACACTTCTGACCCGCACTATAGACTCCAGAGCTAAATTTTAGATTTCACTTCTTTCCAGGCAGGATAACCAATCTCGACAGCTACGATATCATTATTGTAAATTTCTGCCACTTCCTCAAGTTCATTTTTTTCCCACGTTGTTTTGAAGCCAAAATGAATGAACCCAATGCGCATTCGTTGAAATCATTTTCACACCTGGGAGCCTTAGTTTCTTATACTTTAATTAATAAAGTGCGCCAAACAGTAACTGACAATTAACTATCACATTTACTTTCAGGAAATTTTGGAGACGCATCCATTTTCAAATGTGAGCAACTGGTCATCGGGTAACACCTTCTTCCACATGACCATCGGCAACCTCATCAACGGCACCAAGTTGTTGTGCGAAACGTCCCAAGGCTACAAGATGGACGACCTCATGTCTTCTTACGTGGCTCTGCTCTTCACCAACAAGCACATCGCTGGAAGGCGTTAATTTCTTCAGCAGCTCCAGGACTAACGGACCCACAGGTCACTCGTTGCTGCAGTTAGAATAAAAAAATAACTGTTATCTAGCAAAACTCTGCCAACTACACTCGCTGAATATCATCCCAACATA
Source organism: Parhyale hawaiensis (assembly GCA_001587735.2). NCBI lineage: Eukaryota > Metazoa > Arthropoda > Malacostraca > Amphipoda > Hyalidae > Parhyale > Parhyale hawaiensis. Next base: position 5,654,937 of record LQNS02277275.1, on the reverse strand, counting down.
AAGGATCGTAATTCCTCTAACTGACTGGGAATCTGCCAGAAACCCAACGCACACTAACCACAAGAGTTTTGCAGCTGTCAAACCACTCTCTTATGATAAACGTAGTCACTACAGGGACTTGAACCTGATGCTCTTAAAGTTCATGCAGGATATTCCAAAACTATGAATACACGAGAATAAAATTCTCTTACAATTGAAAAAGTTATTCTGCTCCCGCTTGCTTTTGGAAAACCTCGTAATTATTTTCATCTTAGCGGTTATTGCAGTGTGCACCAGGCAGCAAAAAATATATTGGTAAAACATCGTACCGTTTAGCTAGTGTGCGAGTCGTGGGACTTGTGTCGTCCATGTACATATTGCCGGATGGCTCGTCAAAAACTAACTCTGATCGTAAATGAACTTGACTCCTGTCGTTTTTTCCACATGTCTGTAAAAAAAAGGTCCAAAAAGAAGGTTTGGGAGGTTTATTGATGTTTCTATTTTGCAGACACTAGCTTGCTACATGTGGAACAGCAGATTTTATTTTAGTTTCGGTGACGAAATTAGGTTATGAAATGCTGTGTATCCACGAGCTTTGCATAAGTGGTTCTGCAGCACATGATACGACTTAAAAAAAGAGGAATTTCGAAATAGGACTGCCCGTTGCGTTAGTTTGATGAGTATATACGTACTAGGGCAAAAGAATATTTACGGTGAAGTTCTTCTGCCCATCCTGATATCTCCAGATTCTATGTTGATTAGATGTATTTTAGTAAATTATTACTTATACTCGCTATGGATAGGGCTGGCAAATGAAGATCATGGTGGAAAGCTGTACTCTAAAGGCGGGTACAGACGCTGGCCAAAAGCTGAGGAAACTCACCGCTGTACAGTTCACTGGACTGTGACTCGTATATGTGCAGAACATTCTACTCCAAATCTCACCTCCTTACTCACTCGTGGTAATAGTCTCATAGCCAATATACTGGACTTCCCTTCACAATACCGAAGTTGCCAATAGCTACAGGCTTTAACCACGGGAAAAACCGAATGACAAGCTGAAACACATTTTAGATGCCACTCGTGCCCTTCCCAAATAAAATTGTGTCGAAATTTTTCATATAATACGTTAAAAATATCCAGTTATCGAAGCTACGGGAGCGAATTGAACTACCTAGATGCCAGTAGATGGTGCTACTGGCGGTTTGTTTACAAAATTTTGCACCAGCGTATCACTTGCAAAAGTACAAATGCTCCATCCTGCATGGTATATTACGCAGCAACGTCAGTTAAGAGACTCTCAAACGTCACTTCGGTGGGCAAAGCTTGCAATGCAAACTCGTTCTGTTGGCTAGCGTGTGGCACCGGCTTAAGTCGCTTACGCGCGAGTCTTTAATATAATGTTGTTGGCTTGAGCTAAGCTCTCGTACACTATGAGATTTTGCATATCAATCCTGCCGCTGAAATTTTCCTTCAATTAGGTTATTGATCTTGTAACATTAGCAGTGTCTGAGATGATCATGCCACTCTAGTGAACGTAGTGAAGTACAGTTGCTCCTTTACTTAAGAGGCTAATTCAAGTATAATTTAACGCTGAAACTGCTCCATTTATTGGCCTCTCTGCACTTCCTTGACTTCAACTGGTGCTCAGACTCTGAAAAGTAAACACTGACTTTGTGCTTTATGTCCTGTGAATATACTTAACTAGAACTTCTACGTGCACGCTATACATCGACTTAAGCAATGGTGATGCATGGTATGTATCTAGCAAAGGCGGATTTCGTGCCTAGATGAAAATTTACGCTTACGTAGCAAGGACATACGATAGCAATACGCAGAGTATCAATACTTCGTGCAACAATGGCTATTATGTAATTAGACTTTCAATTTCATTTGTTGGTAGTGTGTGCTGTCCATACGAGTGTGAGTGTAGCATATAATATCAACTTCTCTACTGCAATGGAGACAAAACAGCATTTGTAAGATAGCCGCTACAGTGAATGCATGTTGCCTGCTGTTGATATGCCAGTGCCCCATCTAAGGAGCTGATTCTTCGCATTATATTGTCCATTCTACCTTGGATTCTACGTAGGAGTTGATAAGATATACGTATATAGTAATGCTGATAATATGTATGATTCCTGGATAATTTTTGTTGTGAAGATATGGTTACTGTGAATTTAGTAGTTATTCTGTAGCGTGTGAATGTATTTCATTTGACAACAGTCATCATTAAATTGCTAATCTTGATGCAGTATCTGTTACCTTATTTTATTTCGTTGAGTTACGTGTCACGTTTTTGACCAACCGTCAGCAGACGTCACGCCTTATAGCAGACCCACTGTCACGTGAAAGAGGATCGGTAGTAACTACCACAGACCGACCGTGATACCGGACCCGGCCAGCCCCTACCATTCTCGGCCTTGGCCTTTCATCCTTCGTTAAACGTGTTTTTATGTTCTTGCTGGGAACCCGAAACTATAGAAATTAAATACAGGAGAAATTTCCATACTTTTCGTGAGTTTGGTTTAAAGAGTGAAGCGATGAGTAGGAATCGTGAAAAGGAAGAGGTAAGACTACATTTTCTTTACCTGCTATTATACCCACAAGAGCAGCATGCCATGCGTGTCTGACTTCCGTGCTAAAGGTCCCGAGTTCTAGTGACATGCGGCGTCTGGAGTGCCGAGTCGGCAATTGTTTGGTATGCGCAGCTGGGTGGAGGCACCTGCTTGACCAGGAATTGGAGGGTGGGGAGCTTGGATCATTGAATCTTCCGTGTCGGCGCCATAGTTCTTAGCGACCAGCGGTCGGCTGCGGCTTTACTTACTCAACAGGGGCCAGCTGGCCTATATCTGCAACACGTGCCAGTGTGTGTTGGTTTCCCAGCAGAGGGTACAGTCAAAGTTGACTTTACCTTTATTTGTTCCTTTTCTCAAATTGACGCCATAGTTCTTGGTGACCCGAGGTCGACTGCAACTACACTTACTCATCTGGGGCCAGTGGGCCTGTACCAGCAGTACAAACCAGTGCAGGTGGGTTTCCCAGGTGAGGGTGTTGTCTAAGTTGACTTTACCTTTATATCGTTATATCGTCATCAAACGGAGCAGCTTTACGTCTCAAATCTTTATCCAAATGTGCATCAGTGTTTCCATCTCATAAACGAGTGCATGGCGTTAACGAAAAGCATTTTTTGCAATTTGTGTTGAAACATGTGCAGCACAAGCTTTTATTTTGTCTTCATTTTCTCATTGTAACGCTCTGTTGCTTTAGGTAAGTTGTTGTCGATTCCCAGTTACGGAGTTGCGTCAGAATCAGTAGCTGAAGCCACCATCTTTGAAGCTACGCGATGCTAAGTTCTGGTTTCAAAGTATGCCCCCTATGTAAAACTCAATCTTTTTACCTCGTCATTTAAAACCTTGCATTAAGTATACATGAGAGCATATGGTAAATTCATTTACTTAGCTATATTGGACGAGTATTCTGCGATTTAACCAGCGAAAATCGAAATTTCTGTCATTAGATTGACCGCAACGGTTTCCGAAAGACGGGAAAACGAAGAATGCCTATTGGTAAAAATTGTAATTCAATAATACTATGTGGGGTCTTTTGTTGCTTTTAGAAAAACAAGCCTTCGCCTCATCAATATAATCATGGGAAAGTAGTCTTCATTGATGTGGTAAGCGCTTCTATATTTAATGATACTAGCGGGACCCGTGGAAATTCCACTGTTAGTTAATGTTCTCACTTTCTAGAATGATGCAATACTAACCTAGGCTATTATAACTCACCTTAGTTCAACTTAATGCAGCTCCTCAAATTAGTCTTATATACCTTATCCATAAATAGCGCCTGTCCCTTTATCCTTACGAACTGCGTCTATGCTCAACCTATTGCACCCGAAAGGCAAAATATGGGAACGTTTCTCTATCCTTCCCATTACGCTGCTGTATATGTATGCAGCTTCGACTTGTCTAATATTGCTGTGTTCAATAACTGCTCCTACTCGGAGCCGCGGCGGCTATTCCGCTGCAGCGAGGGCCACTTGCTCAGTTTCGAATCTCTCTCTGAATTTCAATTGAGTTTCAATTCGCAAATGTACATAGTTGGAATTAATTAAGAGCCACTTCCACGCGCATAGAAACATCTGTTCCAAGAACGTGAAGCGCTTCCATTTTCCGACTCGTACGCAGTGGGCTTAACATAGCCAGCGTATGGCAAGTCGTAGCCCGTCCATGCTAAGTCACCCTACGCAACAACCACTCTAGAGACTTTGATATCACCGGTGGATGTTTTACCAGCAAAGTTTTCCGCCCATGTATATCATGATATACTATATGGACATAAGATAGCCTAAAAATGATAGCAATCTCGCCCTCCGGAAGTACTTTTTTAATTTCTTTTCTTCTATATTCACACGCCTTCGCTAACCTTTGTTTCTCATCGTTTGAAGATAAAATCATTTGGACTTTCAAATTCTGACATTTCCATTTTTCATCGGTGTATTTGATGAGTTCAATTCTAAAGCGAGGTCCGTGGCTGCTTCATACATTATATCCCACAAGATACAACAGAGTCAGTCCATTTTTTCAATAATCAGTGGTGGAATGCGCCGTAGCAGTAATTTTTCCATTGAAGCGGTATCGGTAAAGCGGTAACGGCTTCCCAAATTTCCGGTATCCGTAAAGCGGTAAAGGTAATCCAATAATAATAATAACTAGAGCACTCTGAGAGCGCATACCTTCGCCAAGCTAGGCAACGGTAGCAAAAAATTCAAATTGGCTCTGAAACCATGATTTTCTTTGTATCAACTCCAAAATCTAATCATTTGTGCCTTTTGATAGTAATAACAGTTTGTGCAATTTTCTTGAAGATCTGTTCATAACTTTCAGTTATGATGCTAACAAACGTTGTGACAAACATGAGTCAAACATACAAACGAACCAACCGATCTGCAACAAAATTTAATCATTTATGTCTTTTAACATTACTAACAACCCCTATAAAGTTCATAAAGATCCATTCATTATTTTTTAGTTATTGTGCTAGCAAGCATAAAATTAAAAACAGTGACAAACAAACGAACGAACAAACGGATCATCACAAAAATTTGATCATTTACTCTTTGTGATATACCTAACAACTCATATCAATTTCATAAAAATCCGCCCATACCTTTTTGAATTATGGTACTGAGAGAAAAATGAGGGAGACAAACAAACAAACAAATGGATGGACGGATCTTCACCAATAGTTAATCATCTGTTCCTCCTAACATACCTAACAATCCATGTCATTTTCGTCAAAATCCGTCCATAACTTTTTGAGTTATCTTGGTGACAGACAAACCCGACGAAAACATAACCTCCTTGGCGGAGGTAACAATAGTGCATTATTGCGATTTTGAAATAACAAAGCTCAAAATTAGCTTTAAACCACCAGAATAGCCTGAGTTATCCTTAAGATTTCCTAATTACCTAATATAGGTTCTACAAATTTTCCGATATGCTTAAATAAGAAAAAAAAGCTTCATTTCGGTGCAAAATCTTGCACAGTCCCAAGACATAAGTATTTGCACAACCCTATTTTTTATGTAGTTTTAAAAATTGAGGGTCTGCTTTAGGATAATTAATACAGGAAATTTATATGACATATACACAATAGAATATTTAAACAGAACAATGAAATGTGCACTTATAACAAGAAAATTTAACACAAATAATAGTAATGAGGGACAAAAGTAGTTGACAAAAAAAAAATATAACTTTAGTACTTGGTGGCGTGACCTTTATTGGCAATAACAGCATGGAGACGATTGTTAAGCTGCACTAGCCTGCAAAAATTCTTCGCTGTCATTATTGACAGTGCGGGTACTCTAGTCCTAATATAATAAAACGCTTCATGTATTTATTTATTTATTCATTTATATATTTCGTGCGAGCTTCATAATGAAACAGATAGGCGAAAAATAGGCAGACTGCTGATTTTATATTACGTTGCTTTTTATAAAGATCGATGACCAAGTTGCAGAAGATGGCGAAAGTGGGATTCTTATTTCCTTATTTGAACGCACTTCTTGCTTGAAACTGTTCTTGAAATTGAAAAAATCAAGATATTTGCAGCTTCTCTTAACGTTTGCTCCCAGTTCAGGACGTATAAGTTCAGTAGATGATTAACGAAGCGATGATTTTTCTCGAGGCACTAGACACAATTATTTCTTCTAGTATTCTGTCTTTGTACGACGGAGCAGTTTTCGCTTCCATAAAAAACCTAGATTAACTGAAGGCTAATCTTTCAGTATCTAGGATACGCTTCGGGGAATTTAGTTAAATTCGATAACGTTTTGCTGCTTGATAATGGAAGATTTTTCCGCGTGTCACCTAAGGTTGGATTGATTGTGCTGCTTAAGAAATGAAACAGAGAGCACTTATCTTATATGACAATATGAGTCGTTGCAGCAACGTAAAAACGTTGCAGTAAAATCAGTAACTTTGCGGGTGATACAAAACTATGTCATCCTGCCACGAAAAGAGCCGAGCTCCAACAAGACCTTGACCACCTCATTGACTGGAGCACAACGTGGCAGATTAGCTTTAATGTCGACAAATGCTCAGTAATGCACGTAAGGCTCGTGAACCCTTCAACTCCATTGAAAATGAATGAGACGGAATTGGTTCCTGTCACCCAACAATGTGACTAGGGAATCACTATTACAAACAAACAAACTACAGTACAGTCAGCAAGTTGACAAGAGTGTGAAAATGGCAAGCAGAGTACTCGGATTCATCACCAGAAACTTTGAATACAAGTCCAAGGACATCATCGTTCCCCTGTACAAGGCATTAGTGCGGCCACACTGAGAATTTGCTGTTCAATTCTGGTCGTCACATCTGTGCAAAGATATCGATAACATGGAAAGAGTCCAACGCAGAGCAACGAAATTGATACCTCAGCTGCGAAACAAGCCGTATGAATGTCGCCTAAAGGAACTGGGTCTGATCTCTCTCAAGCAAAGACGACTCAGGGGGCAACTAATAGAAACATTCAAGTATTTGAATGGCTTCAACGACGTACCTATTACTGGAGTCTTTGAAAGAGACCTGAATGATCGCTTGCGAAACAACGGTCAAAAACTCAAGCTCAAAGAACGACCTTAAGTCAACAGTTCTTTCCTTATTTCATAGTCAGCATTTGGAATAGGCTTCCTTCCGATGTTGTTAGTGCGGAATCAGTCAACGAGTTTAAAAATCGTTTTGACATACATTGGGAGAGACACCCCCCACAGCTAAGGATTCCTCCTCCAGGAGTCGCGCACTCTTAACCACCAAAGCCTCCGAGGCTTCCTAAATCCGTCTTCTTCTCTCTTCCGCTCCAACTACACTGTCTAACATCTTTATCTTCGCATATGAGCGGCTATTGATCATGATTGCGTGCATTCATGATAGTTTCTTTTGCTGAGACTCTTTCCTTCCCCTTCTTTTTCCTCTTTTCCCCAATCTTTTATATCCTACTAACATAATGGCAATAGCTCATAGTGGGCCGGGCGTAAGTTTCGGTGTCTCTTTCAGAATGGGCCTGTTGGTTCGTCTACTGCCGCCTATCTAATCTAATTTTCAAGCACTTCAACATAAACTCATTATTAAACTAGAACGCATCGTGGAGTAAGACAATCACATGCAGTAGGAGGAAAATACACTGAAATAATTTTTGATGAACGAAGTTAGCAGAGCCTGACCCGATGGCCATCGGCGATTATACGATGGCGATGGTGTGTAGACCATCGCCCTTTGGAAAACTATGATGTTACGATGGAACATCGTAAAAATCCATCGGCGCTAGCGATGATCCGACGGAAATCGTATCAAACAATCGGCGATGGCCATTTTCTCCATCGGCGATGGTGTTATGTGGAAGAAATGGTTCGATGAAATGACTGAACATGCCATTCAAAGCCGTCATTTTTTATGGCTAGCTAGGTTTAGTTTTTAGGCATGAGTCACTGCTAGGTCAACCCACCAAACTCCCTACAAAAAAAAAATTAAGATTGCTCAACTCCGTCGACCACTTACAGATGAATAGTATCAAAACATCACAGACGCTTGATACATAAATACAAATAAATATATACTCAAATCTTCAACGAAAACATTATCACCTCTCCCACTTTCTTCGCGGGTGATAAAAATAGAGCGCCTCGTGGCATAAGACGATCTGCCGTGGTGGAGAAAAATTCAACACCGCCATTTTTTATGGTCAGCTATCCCTAGTTTTTGGATGGGTCACATCTAGGTTGTGGATGGCTTCTGAAAGAAACCAACCACGAAGGAACAAGAAATACAAAATCATTATTAATTAGGAAATTACTCATGCTTCTCTATTCAGGCCGAAGCAAGAATCCTTTTTTGCGTTGCAAAATTTAGTAGATGTTTTCTTTTTTCTACTTTATTCACCTTATTAACGCGAGTAAAAGAACTTCACGGGGATCAGAGGAGCCTGCGCACGATGGTTCAACTCCAAAAACGATCTACCGGAAACCGGGCGTTGCCATACAGACGAGCATGAGATATTTGTCATTCGATATTGTTACATTGAATTTTATAATTAAAATTACTTTACATCAAATGAGCTCTCAGATTCTAACCTTTTGCGACACTTTCTGTACAAGTCGGAAGATGAACGTCTTCGTCAGATTTAACACTACAGTAGCTAAATCAAAACAAACATTCAATTGAAAGGTATATAGATTACCTTTAAGTTAATTTTCAAGTCACCGTAAGGTGAATTCAAGTCTGGGCCACTATAAATGGCAATACATTTTAGGATCACCCATGAAGGGTGGGTTTTCAGGGCCCCTATTTTGGCAATACTTCAGGGGAACTATCCCAGTTTCGGGCCCTTAAGTAGGGCAGCACATTTTAGAGGGACAGTTTCAGTTTTGTCAGCCAAGAAAAGGCTAACTTATTATGGGGAAGCATAGCTGCAATTAGTCTGAGCACAAAAAGTCTTACAGGGGACTCCTGAAGGCAAGCTCTAACCTTAAAATTAGATTTGTCGTTTGTCAGTCCACGATTTGAGTTTTCGTCGGAATTCCGCCGCGGCCTGTCGTCTAGGTCTGATGTCGTCCCTATACCTGTGTCTGTCTCTGACTCTTTAGAATCAGAAGCAAGGTCATCAGTCGGAGGAACGTCGTCAGAGTTATTGTCTCTTTCGGACATGTCATCAGGGTCAGAGGCTTCGTCAGTGCCTTTGTTGCACATGATTTCCACCTCGAGAGGGTAGAGATGTAAAGCGGGAGTACAAGCTGCAGTTCCATCACCTCGTCTGATTAGCACAGATCTAACTTCTCCGTCCGAACAAGGAGTCAGACCCACTATTACCACTCTAGTCCAATAAGGGCGGGGCTTGAACGGGTTTTTAACAGGGCTTCATCCCCCACTTTGGGTACCCGAATGGAATTTTGCTTGTTGCTGGGTCCACGATGCTTCTCTCTAGGGCTCAGGAGATGGGCATCGACCCAGAGTTTCTTAAACTTAGCTTGGATAGCATCCCTGGCTTCTAGGGTGTTGGCTACCATTTCATTGAAGCTTTCCTGGTCTTCATCCAAATCATGCGTTGGGGCTCTTATATAAGAAAGAACAAAGGAGAGGAAGGCCAGGAGAGATTAGGTGATTGGGGTTGATAGTGTTTAACTCCCCATTTTTACTTCGGTAGGTTAGAGGTCGGTTGTTCAACACACGCTGAATATCAGAGAGTGAAGTCAACAGGGTGAAGTAAGATACTAGTTTCTTGCCAAATGTTTTGTAAATAGCAGCTTTAACGCATTTGATTAGTCGCTCCCAAGTCCCACCATACCAGGGAAGTCTGGAACAATGGAAACTTCAATGTCATATACGGAATCTCAATAACTAAGCATTTGTGACGGAAACGTTATGCATGTAAACTGTCTTAAATTGACCCAATTAACATACTAATAGCAAGAAAAACACAAAAACCATGTGTGAGTGAGAGTAAAAATTTTACAACCAGCCTAATCTGAGCAAGCCATCACTAACTGTAACATGAATGGGTAGAAAAATACAAAAGCAATAAAGATCTTCTTGTGATCATAAAAACATGATAAATTTATAGGGTAAGGTAAGGAGCCCAAATGCCATTAGTTTAAGCCACAGCATCCACTGACAAGCACTCACTGATTACACAAATTGCTGATACTGAACCAATTTTGTTCTAACTTACCAGTCAAACTATTTACTATGCAGTGATGGGCACTAAATACATCAAAGTATTTAAATACTAAATACATCCGTAAAATGTCATTAAATACTAAATAAATTTTGAAATGTATATAATACTAAATACTTAAATACATAAATGTATTTAAATACTTCAGTAAATACATTCAATTTTTTTTTCTTTTTGGGCACCAAAAGGCACAAACTCAGGTGTATTTTCGGTGTCATGAATTATTGCATATTGATATACTAGCACAATATGTGACATTCTGCAAGAGTCGTAAGTAATACTCTAGAGTGTAAATAATATAAAAAATCAGAGGCGAGAGCTTCCAATTTGACACCTGCTATCACATCACTAATTGATTTAGCCAGTTTCAGCTTCCTGGTTTGCTTATGGACATTGAAAATTAAATCAGCAGTTCATTTAAATGATTCAAGCAGACAGAAATAAGGTTTGTAGGATCGAAACACCGTCGTGTTTTACGGATGTTTTCCCTCCATAACTGAAGCATAACAGCCTTCAGTCCTGAGCTATAGCTCTTGATGAACTGTGATGAACTGCACTCGTGCACCACTCTGAGCCAATTAGCATCATAGCATCTTAAAAACGAACCAGTGCTTGTGGTTCGTTTGGAACGTGTCTTTCGTAGGGGCTTTGTTTTTTCCAGCCAAATTCATATTCTTACTGATTATGCTTTGCTCTATTCTTCCTATTCATTCCTGACATGCTGTTCCCAAGTGCGTGATTCGGACATGTGTTCCACGTTTCTGTTGATATTGTTCATGTCTCTTCTTTCTTTCTTCATTTGGATCACGGTGTACACGGTTAGTAGGGAGGCTTAAAATAGGAGAACACTTCTACTGCTGCTTGTGGATTTTCCACTAGTGTTGTGCGATCAGGGTAATTTCACTTTTAAGCTAAC
>LQNS02277275.1:5594844-5614019 GCA_001587735.2 Parhyale hawaiensis | reverse complement strand
GTGCATGGGTTCCCCGTTTTTCTGTCGACATACTATATGTCCCTTCCTTTTCCTCTCTTAGAAGAGCTTAGTACTTATTTAGGGAGGCTTAAATCTTCTTATAATACCTAATACCTAAGAGAGGCTTGAATTACTCGCTAGCTATAACATCCGGCTGTGTACTGCATGCTCCTTGTTTCTTCCTGTGTTTTAAGTCATCTTTGTTTTGCAAATGGAAGCTTTAAATTATCTACTACAGTAGTTATAAGAATAAGCATATTAAATAAATACATTTATTTAAACTGGTATGTGTCATGCATCGCACAGAAGGAAGAAATGGGAGAATTGAAGATTTAGTACCACTGGGCTATATCCATGATAGGGCATAGGTATTAATTACCATGGACATGAGCTTGCATTCATGAGCGTGTTTGTATGTGTCCAAGGTGATACCGGAAATGCCAGTTGGCGACGTTGAACATATATATATATATCCATATTATCAAGTTTTCCTGGCAGAATGTTGAATTTTCCTTTGAGAAACTCTATGAAGAGTAAAGAACCGGGGATTTTCATGTAGTACCAATTTTCTACTAGCTATTTAATGGCGGGTGTTGCTCAGAAGAATTGCAAAAGAGAGCACCCATCTCGTCTTATATGTACGGTAATTTGAGTTGGCCGTTGTTGTGTAGGCATCCTTCAGAAGCATTTTCACGAAACTATTGACAGTGGAGAATGGTCTTTGCAAATTCCTCGCTGTCATTTTGTCAGAGTGGACATTCTAGTTCAATAAAATTCATACTAGTGTCTCCCACCGGCCATTTATTGACGAGAGAAAACTAGTAGCTACTTCACGAATATCCCAAGTGTCTTCTCTGTTTCCTTACTCTTCATAGGACTTCTTGAATAAAAATTTAAAGTTCTGCCTGAAAAATTGGTTATGTATACATATTTCCGGTGTAACCTTAGATGAGTATAAACACGCTCGTGCTGGCGAGCGCAGGTCCTTAGTAACTATAAGTAACCGTTGGTTTGCATGAATGCAACACAGTAACCGTGGTGTTATATCTTCCACGCTCGAATTTCTTCTTATCTTATTCCTCCAGTGCGTTATGTGACAGATCAAATACATATAATGTAATTCTTATAGGATTGAAATGTAGTAGATTAATAATACGCGTTTTGTACTGTGCAGGGTTTCAGCAAAAGACGGGTGGCAAAGGTAAGTACCTATTGCTGTTTTTCTTGAGTGACGTGTATTTGGGTATTGGTTAATTAAGACGTCTTCTGGTCTTCATCCCATGGTGTGTGAGTATTACCATTAAACTCGTGTTTTCTATCAGAGGCTTGGTGCGTTCTTGACAGAAAAATTAAAATTACGACAGAAAATGGCCACTCGTGAAAAAACTACCTTTCAGAAGCAGCGCTCAAACGCAGTGTATACGTCACAGATTATTTATTGTTCAAAAATGATGCTTATGCACCAGGAAATGGCTAAAACTGCAATTTCTGGGTTATATAATAAGAGTATTTGAGGAACGTCCTATAAACTGAAGATTTGGAACGTTTTCCTTCGATTCATTCATGAAGCGTTCAACTAATGTGCTTATTAGACAGTGTTTGTTCCTCTAGGGTCACGGTGGCCCAAAAATTTTTACCCAGTTTAAAAAGTTTGTATAAAAAATGGTGTAAATTTAAACCTACCCCAGTCTTTTAAAAAAATTGTTTTAGGTAGAGATTAACAGGGGTCTTTTCCTTGCGTTTAAAGATTCGATAATCTAGAATTCATTCGTAAACAAGCATGGCGTCCAGAGAAGAACAGACGAGGCTGAGGCTGTTGCCCTGGAAACCCACGGAGCTCGCTACGCGCCCATAATTACAGCAATTGAATACTCCCCAAAAATGGAGGAATAAAAGATACATGGAGCAAGGTAAAGCCTCGGGCACGCCACTCACTTGCTGGAAACTCCGAGTTCATCATCAGCAAATTAGATAGTGAAGAAGCGAGCCAGCTGGAATTCCGAAAAAAAGCTCCAACAGATCTTAATGTTGCGCAATCTTTAATACAGAGCATTCTGAAAGATGATTTATAATTAACTGCTGCTAGGGAACAGGCTAGAACTAGGAAGCAAAGAGCGTAACGGGAGGACTCAATAGAAATTAGCACCAATATGTGATGTCATCATCGACGAATCTGTGGCTGAACAGCCTAGGAAATTTTAACTAATTTAAGCAGAAAAGTCGTCTTAAATTGCGAAATTCATCTCTAGGGTTTAAATAAATTAAGATAATATGTATTAATGTAGCAATTATCTAGAAAAAATTGCAGTGCATGCTTTTGGAGACTTTCACATCATTAGTGCCGAATTTGTTCTCTTTCGACCACCTGATTTAACTTCTTTTTCTTGATTGAAGCCTAATTTACACTTCATATTCAGTTCACAGTGCACTTCACAGAACATATTTATTCCTTACCAACAAATATAAGCACCATTATAGCCAATTCTGTACGCGAGAGAAACCACAGTAACAGTTAGCCATAGCTCGAACTTTCTGTACTTGACGACATTTTACAATATTTTACAGCTCATGTAGCTGGCCAGTCATCAGCGTGAGATTGAATGAAATAAATCGAAAAAATACGGTGATATGTTCAAGAAAACAACATACGAAGGTCTGAGGTCCCACGCTTAATTACTTCGACTCGTCGATATGATATAAATTTGCTACGTGCGGTCACGGCTAAGTTTCATTTTAGTCCTATTGAGTCCTCCCGTTGCAGTCTTTGCTTCCTGGGCCAGACAATCTCTTCTCCCAGCTTTCAAGTTGAACGTCTCGACAGCAGCTATGTCTTGTTGCAGATGAGACGCACTGCTAACGGAGCTTGATCTGCATCTGGACACAGGCTGAATGACGAGGCTCTTGCATATTCTACAAATTTTCCAAAGATTGAGACTTCATTCGTGCCCTCGAAAGCGAGAGTCCGTTTTGTTGTGGGCTGTATTTGGATTTCACGGCTTCAAGTCTCCCTGCAGCCTTGTTGATGATGGCGTTAAGATTAACAGTAAAGTTTATTTGGTAGCTTATGTTTGAAATAAAAGGCGTTAACCTGACTCACAACAACCTTTAGTCACTAGTGAGCTTCACTCGGGACGAGGTCTCGGTTTGCAGTTTCGTGGCACGGATTATCTGCCGAAAGTTGACTAGAAAATTGTTTTTTTTTTTTGCAGCTGAACACGTGGGAAATATGTAATCAAATTTCAGGGCGTGGTGGAGACTTATGCAGAACTGTACCTCGGATTCAGATAGGTGTTCAAGTACTAATATCCTGGAAAGAGTTATAAGCTCTAATTATAATGAACAAAAAGGAGCAAAGGGAATGCCATCTGGATCAGACGATGTCTTATAATATTTGGTGTAATGGAAATAATTAGTGATGATGCAGAACTTTCACGAAAAGTATCAGAAAGCGCAAAGAACAGATGTGCGGAATAAAAAGTGTTCTTCTAAATTAAATTGAAATAGCAGTATTAGCTATATCATGAGAGGTTCTATATCTTGTCACTTTCCCGAAGAGGTTGTAATGGGGAGAATGAGCCTCAGCACTCTTTCGTCGAGTGCACACATGGCTGAGTCACGTGACGGGAGCTGGTGTTTAGGACCCCCTAAACTGACTGAACTGCTCTCGTGCAGTGGGCCGAAGTCCGTAGTCAGCACATAGCCTTCTAAGAAAAGCACTGACAGGCAGTTCTTCAACACCTATTTTTACAAGAGAATTGCGTTTGAACATTAATGTTACAGTGCTGTGCTCACTTTCTTACTTTCATGATAAGTTAGTACATATATAGGATACAAGTTTCATCTACAAACTTCCAGCCGCTCGAATTCTCATTGATGGTTAATGGTTATAAAACTCTGAACTCAGGACTCCTTCCTATACTCCCTCCGTGAGGCAATGCCACTCTCTGATTGGAAACGCCACTCAGCCAGTGTAAAGGAAGTGTTTACTTGAAACGCTTAAATAGTGAGGGTGCACTCCTATTCCAACCTCCTTGCACTTTCCAGTAGTCAAGTGATAATTGGCTGCTACATCAAGTTTCAGATATCGGCCTATCTCATCCACTAACAGCATGAAATAACTACCATGAAATAGGTACTCTATGTATATATTAATGGAACCATGTACCATGTATAGCTATATATTTCTATTCAGTATATGTAAAACAATGGTAGTCAAGAGGGTGGTCGAATGACTGTATTTTATGGCATTTTACTTTGCATAAAAAATAGCTAAAGTCTGAGCGTTAATTTCTGCATTTTAAGTTGATAGCATTGAGTGTATTTCCTGATTATGTCGCACAAGCAATCTAATAGCTAAAGCATAGTGTGGTGCCAATGCTTGAAGAAAAGTTTAATTGATTAGTATTATGAACGTGTCTTTTCTGTTCACGGCTACAAAACTGTTTTTAATTTCATAAGTCACGTTCATTCTTTTTTTCTCTCCAGACATCAATTCCATATAATTATATTATTGTTTTGATTATATTGTATGACTCTAATATGATGCCATTTGATCTCTTTCAGGTAGCGCAAATAAGGCGAATCCAGGTCAGTCTTGTTAACATTGTCTGGGGTAATATCAACATTCTTAGAGTTACCTATGATTTAAAGAATAGATTATTTATTATTCAAATAGTCGGTCATTGATTTTCTGAATTAGCTAAAATGAAGAACAGATATTGCTTTCTGCCGAAGATGTTTAAGAAGAAATTTTTAATACGGCAGAAAAGACCTCATCAATATAAGAAATGGATCGGATATCCGGATAATGAATTAAAACCCTTGTATCATTTTATTGAAAGGAAAGTAGGGGAAGTGCTATGTGATAGTGATGAAACCTTCACCCCTGAAGGAGATATAGAAGTCCTGCACTGAGAAAAATTTTGATGATCGGAGGTGTTTCACAGAGAAGCATCAGGATGCACGTAGGTGTTTCATGGCTTTGTTCGGTGTGTCATCGCGGCAGACAGAAAAACATGTTTCCGCAAAAGAACGTGGATGTAAAATCTTTTTAGTTTTGTTACACGTGAGAAGCGAGGCGCGGTTTCTTACTAACACGCAGATCGCTATTGTACTTCAAAATTTCGTTTCTCCGGGTGCATGAGTTTTACCTGTTTTTGATGCATCTTGGTACATCATCGGATTTTTCACAAAACCGAAGCACATAAGTGCATCTAAGTGACCAAGTGCTTCATAAGACCCAATATGCATCATCAAGGTGCACTTTCTCTTTATGATGCACTTCCGTGTTTCGGTTTTGGGACAAAAATGTTGTAATTTTATTGCTTCTAAGTGCATAAAATTTTCTCTCAGTGTGTTGTATTAAAATGGATTTGATGTCGCCTCCAGGCTAGATCAACAATTATACTGGTAACCCTCTCGGTGCTCTGAGGCTAATAGATATTGAACATGTTTGGGCATTGGCTCGCCAGGGACAGTCCGTGGCGGAGGGTACTTGTGTGAGAAGATACCAAATGATAACTCAGTTCGGTTTCTAATGTATATGTACCATATATACTTATGCTATAACGGTAGATGATATTTTGATTGTATCAATTACTCAAACAGGCGGTGCACAATGTTAACCTTCTCAGTGGCTCGCTCTGACAGAACACCTCTGTTGGTAGCACCAGACCCGCGATAGCGCCCAACTCTGGGGGCGCCTAAATGGTCGTTTAAACTGTTTCGAGGCGTAACCCTCATTGTAAACAGCTTTCGGCGTTCTTAGGAAAAAGTATTTTTTTTTAGGCGCCGCTCTCCTGGTAGCTACCTCAGGAGCCCAGCACCAGCACTCCTCATTCTGTTACGACTCGCGCTACTGTTAATATCTCCATCTGTGCTCTGGTCTCAGCTGCTGCTCTGTGTTCACCTATCGATCTTAGAGCTTGGGAAATGCTTCCTTTACTGTTTATTAGTGTTCTAATATGTTTTTTCCTGTTTGGAAATGTGTTATTACAGTTTTTAGTGATAGGTTTTGGAGACTGTGTTTCGTGTGTGGTCGGCCTAGGGGGGCGCCATCTTCGATCTTAAACCCATATCTCCTTATGTTCACAGAGCTGCAGCAGCTGGTCATGAAGACCAGTGACAGTGTTTTGGGTTATAAATTAAAGTTAACGTAACTTGTTTTTCCTTGGAATAGAGGAATAAATACTTGGTGGTAGGCACTTGTGTTCTAAGTATTCCAACAAGTATATTGCTTGCTTAAATACTTCGTTGTAGACCCTAGTGGCCCTAACAATTTCGCGAAGTATATTGCCCTATGATTTTTTCTTTTTTTGCGGTGGTGGCCCTTACGGCTTTTCTGTGCCACCTGTTAACGTAACATCTAAGACTGGATGGTAGGCTTTTGTTGTCCAATTCCATCTCGCACAGCGATACATTTAGGTAGTAGACTCTTGTGCCCAAAGAATTCTCAAGTTTTCGGGTTGGTAGGCCGGAGTGCCCCAACAAGTCCGCCAAGCTTATCTATTTATACTTGCTTGGTTAGGCTGGGCGCCCTCACAAGGCCGCCATGCATGCATATGCTCACCTAGTTGGTAAGACTTAGTGCCCTAACAAGTCCGCCAAACAGATATACTGTCGCCAAAGAGCGTTTCTTCCGGCTTTCCAATAGCCGGAAGGCTCAAATCGGCCAGATTCTCGATCGGGGCCGATTCCAAAATGGCGCCTGGACGCCGAAAAGCTGGCAGGTGCAAGAGTGACCACTTGTTTTTGTGAGTAAGTCCAAAAATCTGCAGGTCACTGCGACTTCAATAGATTCACTGAGGGGCAAAACTTAATAATTCCTGCCCCCACATAGAAAGAAGGTTGGGACCTCTCAGAATCCTGTACGAATTATCTTTGGTCTTGTATCATGGATTGTGCCTGCCACTGCAGGTTGGGTCTGCTACGTAGCGACCTGTTTTTGGACTTAGTCCCATAGGGTAGTCTTCCTTTGGGATTGAGTGTATCCCCATAAGAACCATGCGGGTCTTAATCCCGAGAATACACGTATGTTGAAACCTTGCCGAAGCCCTGTAGTTACGATTTGTGGGCTTAGCTCTAGCCAAAGGGCAACCTGTTGGGAGGTTGTTACTTTTTTCTTGCGGTCCTGCTGAACTCAGCCGCGGGATGCAACATCCCCGTGGTGTGCTGAGATAAACGAACAATTATCAACCGACATGGGATATAGCCCCGACTTACTACTGTCGGGGGAGAATTGAGAAGTTCAGGAAGTCGAAAGCAGAGTTATTTGGACTCCACTTTTGTGCAGTAAGTCGATGTCCAATAATGGTAGCTCCTTTGGGAGTTATATTCAGAATCCTCCGGAACTTGAACACGAGCTACGTGTGAGCTGTTGTCTCTCAACTACAGAGCGAAACATTCGGTTAGAGACAAGAATGAGTTGTTAGCCTGCCTCGGCGAATCCTTGCTCCCCGCTACGGTGGTTAGCAAGACGATGTACCCTAGGTTTGATACCAGGGTTCAGAGGATGACTGGCCCCTTTTAACTAACATACTCAGTATAATTATTCTGTTTTTCAGGACCTGGGGGTTTAGTCTTGGAAAGACTTTACCCTGAGACCTAGGAATACATTACGCCTAGGACAGTCGAAGCCACAGTCCTTGACTTGGTTCAGTCAGTTAGCTCAGCGTAGCCTCAGCTGCTCCTGGGCTATAATTCGAGTTTTAGGAGAATTCCTTCAGTACTGAGTTTCCTTGTAGTTATGGTGAATTATCCTGTTTTTCCGGACTCCCCCAGAAAGGCCCAACGTGTCCTACACAGGGACCTTGATAAAGGGGCCCTTGAAGCCTTATTAAAACTTGATTCTTTTCGTGGCCCAGATGGAACCCTCCTTTGAAGGTCTAAGAGCAACGCTCTCTCATTATAGTCCTGGGTTCTTCTTCCGGCCAATCCATTATTAAGGAATCCAGGTTTCAACCACATGGTTGTAGATTCATGGGTCTTCTTCCTGTGAGGGACGCAGTTTTGGTTCTAGAAGGAAGCTTCAAGGCGAAACAGGAGTTTTCCCGTCGGGTAGGAACGGGTTAAACCCCAGTCAGAGGTTGGCCGGGACCCGAAAATCGAATGCGAGGCTAGCGTCAAATCTGGTTATCTTCTCCAGCCAGCAGAGCCAAGACCGGGACCTCCCTTGCTGTAGTCCTTTTTACTGGCGTAAGTTTCTCCCAGGAGAATTGGAGGTTTTTGACCCCAGAAGTGCTGAGTACCGGTAGTCCTGTTTAGAAGCTCCCTGGAGGGAAGCTCCCTTCAGGCTCATCGTGATTGGATAATTTCGGGCCACAAACTCTAGTATTGTTTGGCATGAGTAGGTACTGCAATTCCAGCTGAACTTCCTGGAAAGAAGAAGCTTCCTCCAAGTTAGTATTAGCTATTGATAAAGCGTTTTGCAAGCTTTATAATAGGAACATAATATCAGGAGGGCGACTAAAAGTAATTTTCTTTGCTGTGGTCGTTAGTTTGATTGACCACTTCCCGGTGGGAAGGATACGGATTTCAGGTCCACAGCAGGGAACAGAGGCGCACCTAGGAAGGAGCCTCGGTCTGTAAGCTGCACTGAGGCGTATGGCAAAGCTCCAAGCGTATGTTGGACTCTTGGTTACATTAGCGCTATGATGGCACTCTGGTTTGCCTTAAGCCCAGGCAAGAGAAGTACGCCAGTAGACATTTTCTTGAGATGGCCACTGGCCAGCTCAGGGTAATCCTGGGAAGTAGATAACTTTCTTAAGATGGCCACTGACTAGTTCAGGGCCATCCTGGGAAGTCGATGACAACATCTAAAGCAGGGGATAAAAGTCCACACTCTGTAAGACTCTTGTCTGTCTTGAAGAGGGCTGAGACGAAAGAGGGAGTTGGTATGATGAGCAGAAACATAGCTAGGTAGTAGGTTTACCCCTCATCGGGGTGGTTCAGGAACCAGGCTCCTGGAAGGGAGAATGGTTTCTGACCCCGGCTAACTTAGATTATTGAAGCAGGTTTATATCTAGACTAAGTCTGACGCCTCCCTTTCCCGTAACCTCTTCGAGTCCGGCGATAAAGGACCCTATGTCACTAAGAGCGAGCAAGATAGGACGAAATTATACTGACGGAGATTATAAATTCGTCTTCCATTAGAACACGATGGCGGACCTCCTGAGGAAGATCGCACTGGGGTCTCGCTCGCCGGGAGTGATCGGTACCAGCGGATAGTATCTGGTCCAGAGATACTGTACTGCCCTAAATTGGGCGCCACCACTTCTCTAGAAAAGGGAGCTAAGGATAACTTTGGAGCGGCACGCAGTGTTTACTCGACGGAGAGCGAGTCCTGACTGTGGCTGACGTGACTACAACCCACCATCCTGTACCTATTCGTGGTGAATTCTGTTGCTGCCCAGAGAACGGTTGCTACCTACCGCAGTTGGAACGGCTCCTGCTGTAGAGAGTCAGCAGCCAATAGAAAGTCATCCAACTGGGAAGGAAGTGTGCCGGACAGAGGAGGATAGGCAGAATCGTACTATATGCCTTAAGGAGTCGAGGCATACAGTAGCGGCCATAATGGTTCGGACACCTAACAATATGTCAAGAAATTATTAATATCTCCGAAAATTGGTAAAATACGTCTTTCAAATTTGGCACACATCAAGTAACATATCATACCTGCATTGTCTCAAAAGGTCACTTGTAAAGGAGAAATGAAACCAAAAATACAAACGAACAAATTTATTATTATGAAAAATTGGCGTGGACAAAAAGGTTTGGACAAACCTTAAAACATTGAATTAAATACATCAAACGAAGAATACACAACAAAATAAACATGGAAAATAGTTTTACAACATTAGTACTTTGTGTGGTACCCTTGCAATGGGACGTCGTGGTCAGGTGGTGCGCTTTTGAAGGTCAGGGGCGGGTAGAACGCACTATGCAACTGCAACAACTATTAGAGCTGCCACTGCTGCACCGCACGCTCCGGCCACACAAGGCACCCTTTGCTTCCAACCGATTCTGGTCTCGCCTAACCTTACTCTGCCCTTACCCTCTCTTCAACCTCAACTCCTTATCTCCAACCTAACTGCCTTTCACTTCTTCACCTTTGTCTCAGTGGGTCCCTGGTCACTCCTGTGGCCTAGCCCGGTTGATTGCCGACCTGTTCAATGAAACATTAGGCGGCAAACACCGTGGCGAAGGATCTCCCCAATAACTACAGCGGCACTTGTGCCCTTGTGAGAGGGATTGATTTCTTGATGAAGCCTACAGAGTCTAATTTCCGCTCTGACATCTGGGAGCCTTGTAAGGTCGCGCTGCCGCAGCAGGTTAGGCAAAGGGAGGAATTACGAAGCGGGTCTTGCTGTCAGGGGACTAAGAATCGGTCTACCAATGTCAGGTTAACCGCAGTTGCACCACCTATCCACGACCTCTGCTTTCAGCCCTAAGGCTCTCGATATTAACGCACTGTACACCGTGACGTAATATACTATGATGTAGTATAGTGCTACACTGTACTCTGCACTGTCAGTCCTGTCCTGTAAATTGTATTACTGTATGTTGTTGCTCAACCCTGAAATCTCCTGTAATACGCTGCTCCGCGTCAGTCCTGTCCTGTATATTATATTCTGTTGTTCTACTCTGTAATCTATTGTAATCGGAGAACCAAGTTAACTATTATTGCGGCTACGATGTTTTCCTATCCTGCGATTAGGAAATCTGTAAACTTAACCAACAATGACAGCTCAGCGAGAGCAGGTTTCACTTAACCTCCGACAAAACCCGCACCAGCTTGCTACTTGAGTTTGCAAGTTACCCCTGCACTCTCGCCCAGGCCTAAACGCCGTTCCACAAGTCTAGTCACTGTCGGTAAAGTTACCTCGGAGAGAAAGAGAACTATTACGGATGGATAAAGTCTATAGGCAGGCTCGTGATACAGGCTGTGACAAAAGGGAACAAGGTCACATATGCGAGCACAATCGCGAGGGAGGGCAGTATCTTGCTAGACAACAGCTGACCTAGCGGCAACCTGAACGATATGGCTATACGGCCACTAGGTCGCTATCATCACATAAAACTACCCAACGCGATTCCCTAAAACAAGCAAGGCCAACAGGGCTATTGTCACTGTACGCTCCTGCCGGGTTGTGCTCGCATAAAGGTCTGTTGAAAGATGTCTGGTCTATGGTACGGTATAGAGAGGGTCCCCCTTGCGAACGCAACTACCAAGGCAAGGCACTCGGGGTGTTCAGGCAGCAAAATCTTAGTTTCCATACACTGGCCTAAGTATACTGGCTCACCGGTCGCTTATTACTTCCAAATGTCAGGGCAAAGAAAGCTCAAATCTTGCTCTTGGCACAAGCTGTCACCAATTATTACTACTGCTCGCCAAGTTGCGCTCGAATGAGGTTTCCCTACTCTAATCTTGCTATTGCTCTTGGTATTGGCTGGTCAGCGGCAACACTCCGGAGGCAGCAGCGCAAAAGTCAGCCGCCGGGCGACAGTCGAAACCCAGTGATTTCCCCACAATAACAAGTCAATGTAAAGCCAACACTGGCTTGTTGCAATTTCACTTCACTGTCACGTAAAGTCGCCACGGCCCTGACTATAACTTTATTGCCCAGCTGTCCGGAGGATTGCCGACAATCAAGCCAATAGTGATGTGGAATGAAATATGTTCAGATGAAGGGAATATATTACAATGGGAAGGAAATTTCCACAACGCAGAAAAACTGCTGAAAACTATGTACAAGTGCGGAGCTGCAAGCCTACCGGCCACCACGGCAGCTGGCCTGGAGGGTCTACCTGGAGTTGGGCTAAACACACAAAACCTAATGCCTCAAGCCACAAACTTCCCGACTCTCAGGTCGATCCACTCACCAACCCATCCAGGACAGTGACAGTAGGCTTACAGTATGTACACTAACAGGAGCTAGTACACACAAACACAGTGAGGTATCTAGCTACACTGTTCTTACAATCCTGGGTCGGCAGCAGCTCCAACACACACGCACATCACGCGATCAGGTTCACCAAGAGAGTGAGCAGCTGCCGGCCTACCTGCCACGTCACCTTCGCCTTGTTCTTCATGGGGCAGGTTAAGTAGGGCGGTCGGTCGTTAGAGGTGACATGGCAATGGCGTCAAAAAGCGCCCCATGGCACCCTTTACTGTCAATAATGGCTTGGCATCTACTGCCACATGACAGTATCGAACGGCTGCATAGTTGGGTTCGCCCATCCTATGTTATGGGGAGTAGCGCCCCCAGGGGGTTTGAGTAGGTTACCTTAGCCATTAGCTAGGCCTTCGGGACGTCTGTCTTTCGTGCCCACTTTGCTNTGTTGTCTGTTCTTCCTCTTCTTTCCCGACTTGCTGTTCCCATGCGCGTTGATCCTGTGTGGGAACACCTTCGTGCTTGGGTTCCCCGTTTTTCTGTCGACATACTATATGTCCCTTCCTTTTTCTCTCTTAGAAGAGCTTAGTACTTATTTAGGGAGGCTTAAATCTTCTTATAATACCTAATACCGAACGGCTGCATTCTTCAGGTGTTATTTTTTGCAAATTCTGCTTGTAAAGTGGTCCACAAATCATTAATATTCTATGGATTGCTCTTCATTGTGCGTTCTCCCAATACTTTCCATACATTCTCAATTTGATTCATGTCCGGGCTTTGAGCTGGCCAGTCCATAACGTCCACTCTTACTTCCTGTAAACAGGACTCAACAACTTTCGTCGTGTGGCAGGGGGCGTTATCCTGCATGAAGATGGGATTCTGGCTTGAAGAACTGTTAAGAACAGGTACGACATGCATCTGCAACAGTTCCTTATACACCTTTGCGTTTATATTTCCCTTCAATCGGACAAGAGGTCCCGTACTACTAGCCGAGAACATGACAAACTCTATAACGCTGCCTCCGCTAAACTTCACACTTGCTTTTACACAATTTTTGGACAGTCTTTCACCAGCTGATCGACGAACGAATCTCCTGCTATCCGAACAAAACATTAAACTTTGACTCGTCGCTAAAATACACCTTAGCCCAGTCGTCATCAGTCCATAGGACATGCTTCGATGCAAAGCTCAGGCGAGCATTCCTATTCTTCTTGCTTATCAAAGGTTTGACTGCTGGGGAACGAGGGTGCAAGTCTGCTTCCTTCAGACGACGGGAAACAGTCTTCCTCGATACTTGCATTCCATGAGATTGGCTAACTTCTCGAGAAATTGATGCAGCGGTTTGAAAACGACCCTTCTTTGATAATCTGACCAGATTATTGTCATCGGTTTTCGATGTAATTCAAGGTCTTCCTGAAGAAATTCCCGCAGCGGTAGAATTACATTTGTTTTACTTAGCTAGTATTATTATTAAATCACACCAGACTGGCAACGCAGGAACGGAGAAACTCCATGAGGTTAACAAACCCCCACGCAACCAGCCCAGCGGGTGGAGAAAACAAAAGAATAGAAAAAAAAAGAANNACTCCATGAGGTTAACAAACCCCCACGCAACCAGCCCAGCGGGTGGAGAAAACAAAAGAATAGAAAAAAAAAGAAGATCCGAAATCACAGAATAGCTCTGTGTACAGATCGTTTAAGCCGCCAATACCAGCACCAGCAAAGACAGAGCCATCAAGACCATTCCAAACATCCACACAAGATGGAAAAAAGCAAATCGACAGTCGTGATAGCAACGAGAGCGGCCAGCTATCTACGCGCCCCAGACCCTGCCATCACCAGTACGGGCTTTGGCCGAAAAGAGGAAGAAGAGAAAGAAAAGGAANTCAGGTGGTACTACCCGAGGGAAGGAAGAGAGGAGCAGACTGCGGAAGACTGAGTACCCAGCTATGGCACCAGCCTGCTCATCTCCTCTCAGGGATGCCGTTGGACCAAAAAGGTCTCATCTGCCTTTACAGTGGCATTTCCTCCAACTCAGGGGCTACCCAGAGCCCCAAACGCAAAGCCAGCTCATACAAACAAAGGGGCGTCCAGTGGCCGGACAATGGAGCGGCCTGATAACGCGCAAGCCACGCCCAAAGATTGTATTATTGTAGTTCTTCATTTTCCCTGTTGCTTCTATGAATGACTGTATTACATATTTCCGCTGTTATTGTCACAATGGAAGCATTGTAATACATTGAGCTGGTTCTTGGTACAGTAAATGCAAAAAAAAAAAGAAAAAAAATGAGCGTCTCTGCAGGTACTGATAGATTTTTTTCTGGGTATTTGATCGCAAATAAGTGTAAATATTAGCAGTAAATTCAGGGTTTGGTAACGAATTTGACCATGAAAGTTGCTAAAGTTGCTAGTATGTCACTAACAACACTTTTAGGCCGCTTTAGGTGTTCGGCTATATCCCGTATTGACATGTGGTCATCATGGCGCAGCTTTACTATTAACTCCCGGACAGGAGCAGGTGTAGGCACTCCTCTAGGCCTGTTGACATGGCAAAAGTTGCAGAGAAACTGACTGGGTACCTATTAGGAGTAATTGACGTAATGTATTTTCTGGAAATTTTGTTGATACATGTAGAAAAATCTAGAATAATTGAGATGTCCGAACCATTTTGTCCACGCCAATTTTTCAAGCTAAATATTTGTTCGTTTGTATTTTTGGTTTCATTTCTCCTTTACAAGTGACAGTTTGACACAATGCAGGTATGATATGTTACTTGATGTGTGTCTAATATGAAAGAGGTATTTTACCAATTTTCAGAGATATTAATGATTTCTTGATATATTGTTAGGTGGCTGAACCATTACGGCCGCTACTGTAGTCTTGCGGATTCAATAATCTAGGCTCCCCCGAGCTTTAGGATCCTGCTAAGTGGGGAAAAACTCTACTCTGGTATGTTATTTGCTCTCGAAGCCCTGAAAGAACTCGATGGGCGGAAAGCTATCTCAAGTCCCAGGACTTTAGATGGTAGATTGGTAAATAACCCAGCTGAACCTAGCAACGAGCTTTGTTCCTTACTCTCAGCTCTGCAGGTGACTTAGAATGGAAAATGGAATTTAGAATTTTCAAGAGTACATGTATCTCCAAACTGGGAGACATGCTTGTTAGAGCTGGTTCGGAGCAAGGAAGTGTTGTCTGCAATAGATGAAATGAAGAACTCCATCCAGGGAAAGTCTGGAGACAACTGTGGGCCAGGCGGAAGCCTGAGGGGAAGGAATGCTCCTAACAAATTCAGAGGGATCTCCCCTCCTAGTTGGATGTTCAAAACACCAATGTCAGAGCTACCGGCAGCTAACTGTACCTGAAAGAGCGGTACCACCGTCTCAGGCTATCAGGTTTGGTCGGTATTTTCTGGTCCTCGCACAGGGAAGGAGTCCCCCCTGCAGGCCGGTTTTACCTCGAGGAGAGGAAGTGAGTTATAAAAGTTCAACTGCTCTATCTTTCAGAGACTACTCTTAATCCGTTGCCAGCGCGGGGCCGCGCAACGAGAATAGGTGGAGTCTATCTAGGCCCTTTTAGGGGTTATCCTAAGTTCATAGGGAATGGTTTTCAGAGACCTGGTTGGCTGGGCAGAGCTAAGTCCACCCAACAAGCAGAAGATGTTCAGGCAGTATCAGCATAAATTCTTGAATGGGGACTAATAGAAGGTGTCCTATAGTAGTACAGTTTAAACTTCCCGAAGACTGCGTTGGAGAACGCCGGTTGGTACCCAGTGGGATTCACGGGTTCCCACAGAGAAACCCTAATTCTCCCCGAAGGTAGTTTTCCGGGGAGAAGTAAACTAGAGTTAGAGACACTAGGTCGAGTAGTAGGTTATCCCCTAGCTAGAAGGCATCAGGAAAACTCTAGTTTCCCAGGTTGGGCCTGCTTAGACTCAGTCGTACAGAGCTAAGCATTCGACAACTTCAGGAGGGGCCAGGCTAGGCTGTGACACAGGTTGTGTCCGCCTAGGTTAAAGAGTTCCCCTACTGAGGTAGGAAAACGTCCCTAGCCAAAAGTGCGGCAGAGTAAGGCAGGGGCCCCTTGGGTTTCTGGCCGAGCCAAGTAGTACAGTATAGACGAGGACCTTCCACCAGTACGGGATGAGGCCCTCTAAGAGCAGGTTAATTTTGCTCCTCCTGAGACAGAGCGACTCTAACCTTGAGCCAGAGTCGCCTAGTGGACGTACACCCAGTCGGGTCAAGTTGGGTAGCAGCTGAAAGTGGCAGTATAGATACTGTATATACTAAAATTTGCAACAGGTTTAGAAAGTGGGTCTGTCACCAGGAAGAGACTGGACTCGGAAGCCTGGAGTGGTAGGTGTCTCTGTTCCGGGAAAATTCGAAAAAAATTTTCCTCATATGAGCTAATCAAGATCCCTTTGGGTCCAAGGCTAAAGACTCAAGATAGCTCAAGCTTCAAGGGCCGAAGGAAGTCCAAATTGCGTACTCTCTCCCCACTCAAAAGGTCCTCGTTGAAGGTTCCTCTTGACCTTGTCTGAAGGGGGAAGCCTGCTTAGTTATAGAGTAAGGTCAGTACAGGAACCTCCCTGAGGGTCCTGTCAAGGTTTTACTCTTCTACGACGGTGGGAAATACCTTCGTTACAAGAAATCGTCCTCAACTAGACACAAGGGAATGGTCCTTCCAATGACTAACGTCTACCGGACATCAGAGGTTAGTGTTCCCGAGCCTAGGAGGTGACTGCCTCCTCAGTCGTCTCAGTGGAAATGATACTTTTTGGAAGTTCCTGTAATGGAAGTGGGAGCTTCCTGGAATTAGGAAGCGTCATTACTTAACGTGCTCCACCAAGCAGACAGTTCAAAATGCTGGTTTAGTGTGGATAGAGGCTGTTATCCTTCTAAGGGTTCTCCCGTCGGGAACCAAGGACCCAAGGTCCCTCAGCTGAGGAATCTCAGCCTACCAGCAGAGATAATGCTGGGGAAGACTATGCTAGAGTGATTCTTGTCTACAGCAGGTAGTCGTCCCGGAAAGACGCTGGTTAACCAGGTACGGAAGGTGGAGCTCACGTCTCGTGCTGAAAAACCAGTGCACTCGGAATTCGACCACTGCTACAGATGATTAGTTTTCGGAATGATTCAAAGCGGGATCCGGAAAGGATTTGCTAGCCGTTTTTTTTGTCTTGAAGGAGTCAGGCAAAAAGCAGTAGTCCTAAGGGTCCAGGAAGGTCTTGAGTTACAAGCGATTCTAATCGCTGGCTAATATCTCCAGAAGCTCCAGGTAAAGGTTGAAAGCAGCGAGAATCCACAGACTTGTTCCGGGATAATCCAGAAAAAGGCAGTTCGTTTTTTATAATCTATCTTTTGATAGAAGGTCAGGGGTACGGCAACCAGGGTTGCGGAGTCGGAGAATTCAAGGTCCGACTCCCAACACCTGGCCCTCCAGAATTTCCGACTCCGATTCCCGGTCCTGAAGATTTTCCGACTCCGACTCCTAGGTCCAACTAGTAGATATTTGATATAAACATAAAAGTGATGATAAAACATGCCCAAATAATTTTTGCTAGTATAAACATACATCAAGTTAAAGATGCTAGGTGTAATGTACATATTCAATGATATTTTGCATCATTTGGGATATTAAAGTGAGGACATTAAACAAATTTTGGTAAAACTTTGCACCTGGTACATTATGTGAGGGGGGCATGGGGGGGGGGGGAGGCGGCAAAATACTCAATTTTCTACCGATTGTTCTGAAATTTACATCGTGTACCGTAAGGTTGGGGTATTTCGTCACCCCGGGGGTTATTTCGGCACCTGGCAAAGTTTTAAGTTTTTTATTCATCGCGGAAAAAGTTTTTACAGCAGAAAAAATGGCATAAGGTTCGTTTGAAATGAGACAGAACCCCTCCCTGCTGCGCCGTGGGTATGTCTGTGCTAGCGACAGAGGTGTTCTGTTGGAGCGAGCCATTGAGGATGGATAGAGTGTTGCAACGAATTTTTCTCAGTGGCGAGCGAAGACAGTACACCTCTGGAGGATAAAACAAACCCAAAGCCTCTTCAGTTCCATGGCCTAGGGTGATGTATTAGTGCGCTTGTTGTGCCAAAATGAGGAGTGCTGGTTCTGGGCTCCTGAGGTATAAGGTGGGCGGGGCCTAAAAAAATACTTTTTCCAAAGAACAATGAAAGCTATTTACAGTAGGTTACCTTTGATGATGCTAATACAATTTTTTACTTATTTTTCAAGATAAGTGTCCAACATTTAAAATGTTGATAGTGAGTTAGTGCACAAGTATGTTGTAACTATAAAAACAATGAGAGAAAAATAAAACTGAACCCTTTCCCACGTTTTGGCAACATTTGCTTATTGCATGGGGCTCTGCTGTTATGCCAAATTGTGCAACATCACTCTCTACTCAACATGGGCAAGAAAAGGGGTCTAACCAGTGAAAAAAAGATCAAGTGAACTCGTTACTGGTTCTGGTAGGACAATACATGAAGTTTCCAAGGAATTACAGCGTGATCACCCAACAATGAAGGCATGTGCAATTGAAGGTAAGGTCAACCTTAAAGCTCCTAAAAGAGCCTGTACGGAGAAATTGACTGCTCGGGATATGCGACATTCAAAGGTTTCTATAACTAGAAAACGACTTTGCAAGCAAGGCGATATTTGAAGACGTTGGAGCCTCAATACTAAGCAGAAAGACAAGATGTGAGGTTCTGTAGAAGCTAGAGAAAGTAAAAAAGGCAATTAAACGACCACTTCTATCAAAAACTCATAAAGAAAATAGGGTCAAATGGGCTGAAGAGAACATTGTATAGAGGCCTTCCATTTGTTTTAATTGTTTGTGTGTTTGCTTTGTTTCAGCTTGCAGTTTCTTGGTAAAATAAATCACTTTTAATGTTTCACTGCTTGCCACAAGTTTATTTTTGCTAGTCATCTATGCAATAGTGCTTTTGCTGGTGTCCTGCATCTTCTTCCGGCTTGGTTTCTTGCTTTTATGATTTCCTGCTGTTGATTGCTGCCTGCATGACCCCTCCTACCCTGGTTTCCTGCCTAACTAGCTGCTGCCATCAACCTTCCTGGTGGTAAGTTCTTTACTTGCCAGCACTCCAGTGTTCGCAATATCTTTGCTTCTGTTGTGTCTCTAAATTATGTTGTGTTGTTCTTTATTTTATTAATTTCCTTGCTTGTCTGATTTTGTTTGGTTGCACTCTGTGCTTTATTCTGCCAGTGATTTGCTTAGTGGATTATCATTTCATTCCACATCAGTTTATGCTTCAGGACTTT
>LQNS02277275.1:5576477-5589663 GCA_001587735.2 Parhyale hawaiensis | reverse complement strand
CTTTTGCTTTCGGATGCCTATAGACACTACCGACGGTGAAAGATTTGGATTTGTTTATCTGGATGGACAGCCAGACCATTTCGACATCCTCACACTCTTCATTTTTAAATATTCGTTCCACAGTGTAAATTTCGTTGACATAAATGGCTGAGCCACTACCTCTGCTAGTTTTTTTTCCATCTCGCCTGAATAATCTATAATTTGGAATATTAAGATATGAGCTTGCTGTTTTGGGGTCAAACCAGGTCTGTGATAGAAAGAGAATGTCCGCGTTGTTTTCCACAAGAATTAGTTTTATCTTGTCATGCTTGACGTTGGCGAAGCAGCTCTGAGCGTTGATGTGCATGATGGTTATACTTCTGTTGCTAGCTGAAGTTGAAAGTGGGTTTCTGCCTTTAGACGTAGAGTGTGAGAAATGCGACTGTCAGCGTTTGAGGCTGGTGTTAGGAGCTGTAGTTGTCAAGGTCGCAGCTGGTTTGGCAGGAAGGTCTATGAAGGTGGTCGGCAGTTTTTGAGCAAAATAAGCCTGTGGAATGCAGTAAAAACAGCTGCAGATTCTATTCCACCATGCTAAATATCAAACAAAGTCTGTTGATAATCGCTTCATAATAATCATGGAAAATT
Source organism: Parhyale hawaiensis (assembly GCA_001587735.2). NCBI lineage: Eukaryota > Metazoa > Arthropoda > Malacostraca > Amphipoda > Hyalidae > Parhyale > Parhyale hawaiensis. The sequence goes on along the minus strand of LQNS02277275.1, from coordinate 5,589,039 downwards.
GAGGTTGCCATGTTCAAAATTAACTTATGTTTACCACTATTGAACACTATTTCAGTGTTTATTGAATTGTTTTGGTTATAATTCCTTGGTTTTGGACGTTTATAAAAAATATTCCTGTTCACTTGTATCTATTTCCTCTTAATGACGTTTTTATTAACTTGTTGCATAATAATCTAAGGTAACAGTAAAAAACTTATAAATAAGCAAATTGTATGATAAACTTATCAAAAGGCTAAATATTTAGTTTACAAGTGTTGTTTATATTTGCAACATGGCCATACATTTAGTTAATATTGATATTTCAAAGTTAGACACTGATCTTGAAAAATAATATAAAAAATTCTATTTGAGCACTCAAAGGTAACGTACTGTACAATGAGGGTTACGTCTCAAAACTGTCTAAACTAAGATTTAGATGCCCCAGAGTAGGGGGATGTCGCGGGTCTCGAGCAGGGTTGCGGAGTCGGAGTCGGCCAGAGTCGGAGGATTTGAGGTGGAGTCGGAGTTGGAGTCGGAGTCGGAATCTCACTTGCTCTAGGAGTCGGAGTCGGAGTTGGAATTTTTAGCCCGACTCCGACTCCGGAATCCCATTTATAAACAAATAGTTATTCAATTCTGAATTTTCAGTCACAGGTTTGAAAAAAAAAATTTGTAAATGTGGATATTTTTTTACATTTCTCTTTTATAGCTATAGCTACCATGTATTTTCCTATTCCATATGATGAGGCCATGGACAAAATGTTGGGTAGAACTTTTGCACTTGGTACTTTATGTGAGGAGGGGCATGGGGGGCAAAATAATCAATTTTGGACCGATTGTCCTGAAATCTGTATAGTATAAGTAGTTTTGAAAAAGAAACACATTTTGCTTTCACAAATTTTTGGATTTAAGCCTTAGTTTTTTGAGATAATGAGAAATATCTATAAATATAGCTCTATGAATTTTTTTCTAAGTTTCAAAGGAATAGAACTAAATGAGTTTTCATGCTAGAATAAAAGCAGTGACAGTTTTGGAATCATTGAAACATTCCTAATAAAACTATTGAGCATGATTTTCCATTTTTGCCCTAATTTTTTTTTTCAACGCAGCTTAAAACCAATTTTTCCCCGATACTTTAGTTAGGTAGTGATTGGACAGAATAGAAAATGGAGAGGCCAGCTTGGTAATTTTGTTAAGAATGTTGCAAGGATTCCAAAACTGTCATTGTTTTTATTGTAGCATGAAATATCATTGAGTTCTATTCCTTTGAAAGTTAAAAAATGCATAGGTATATATATGTATATATTTCCATTATCTCAAAAATTAAGGCCTAAATCAAAGAAATTGTGGTAGCAAAATGTGTTTCTTTTTCAAAAATACATATACTATGCAAATTTCAGAACAATCGGTCCAAAATTGATTATTTTGCCCCCCCATGCCCCCTCACATAATGTACCATGTGTGAAAGTTTTACCCAAATTAACTTAATGTCCCCATGTCCACAATTTAATCTCCCAAATGATGCAAAATATTGTAGCTATATGTACAATACACGTAGCTTCTTTAAGTTGATGTGTTTATACTAGCTAAAATTATTTGGACATGTTTAATGTTTACATCAAATATCTACTTGTTGGACCAAGGAGTCGAAGTCGGAGTCGGAAGTCGGAAGTCGGGAGTCGGAGTCGGAAAATCTTGAGGGCCAGGAGTCGGAGTCAGAGTTGGAGTCGGAAATTCTGGAGAGCCAGGAGTCGGAGTCGGACCTTGAACCATCCGACTCCGCAACCCAGGTCTCGAGCTACCGACAGAGGTGTTCTGTCTTCACTCGCCACTGAGAAAAATTTGTAGCAACACTCCATCCATTTTGGCACTATATGATTAAGCAAACAACTAAAACAGAACAGACAACTCCAATACCAACGATTAACAGTAATCTATGATTCATCATGCAATATTACTGATAGTTTATTTTTAGCACTGATACATTGGTTGTTTAAAATATTACGCAAAAGGCACTGATCAACAGATCAATTGACAATGTGAATATAATCAGCCTCAGGACATATCAGTACAAGATTAATGAGGCAAATTACAAACACTAAGAGTCTACAACCACAACTTTCAGTTCAAGTGCTGATGAGTACATAGGTGACGCGCTGTGAAGATATGCACCTCGTTAAATCAATATTAGCTATAGAATTGGTACAACCGAAACATAAGCCGTGAGCTTGTTATTGGTGAGAAATGTAAGAAAGGAGATGACCTTAAGAGAGTCAGATGTAACTCACATCCTCCATGATGATGGGACCGCTATATATTTTCAAGTATCCGTTAGCTATGCGGCAACTCTCCCATCCCACGTAAAAACAAATATTGCATCCCACATTTATCCCTTCAACTCCTTTCTGAAATGACGGGGCCGACTTCGAATAATTTTCACTCCAAAACTTCTATTTCATTCACCTTTGTTTGCCTGCTTTATTTGCTAGTCTCCAGACCTTAAAGCTTTTCACATTCAGGGTTAAAATTCAGGGTTGCGGAGTCGGATGGTTCAAGGTCCGACTCTGACTCCGACTCCTGGCCCTCAAGATTTTCTGACTCCCGACTCTGACTCCTTGGTTCAACAAGTAGATATTTGATGTAAACATTAAATTTGTCCAAATAATTTTTGCTAGTATATACACATTTCAAGTTGAAGATGCTAGGTGTATTGTACATATACAATGATATTTTGTATCATTTGGGGCATTAAATTGATGACATGACAATAAAAATATGCAATTTTCTACCGATTTTTCTGAAATTTGCAAAGTATATGTATTTTTGAAAGAGACACATTTTTCTACTACAATTTTTTTTTTTAGGATTTAGCTAGCTTTTGAAATAATGAAAATACATATAAATATATACCTATGCATTTTTTCTAACTTTCAAAGGAATAAAACTCAATGAGTTTTCATGCTATCATAAAAACAATGATAGTTTTCAAATCCTTGAGACATTCTTAACAAAACTGCTGAGCTGGACTCTCCATTTTCTATGCTATCCAATCACTACCTAACTAAACTATAGGGAAAAAAATCTGTTTTGAGCCGAGTGGAAAAAATAAGGCAAAAATGGAAAATCCTGCTCTACAGTTTTGTTAGGAATGTTTGAAGGGTTCTAAAAGTGTCATTGCTTTTATTCTAGCATGATAACTCATTGAGTTCTATTCCTTTGAAACTTTGAAAAAATGCATACCTATAGCTATATTTACAGGTATTTCCCATTATCTAAAAACCTAAGGCCTAGATCGAAAAAATTGTAGGAGCAAAATATATATATATATATATGTTTATTATTATTCAAATTTCAGAACAATTGGTCCGAAATTGATCATTTTGCCCTCCCTATGCCCCCCTTACATAATGTACCAGTTGCAAAAGTTCTACCCAATATTTTCTCATATGGAATAGGAAAATACATGGTAGCTATAGCTGTAAAAGAGATATGTACTATAAAAAAAATCCGCATTTGCAGAAAAATTATTTTATTTTGTCAAACTTGTGACTTAAAATCCAGAATTGAATATTTATTTATAAGTGGTATTCCGGAGTCGGAGTTGGGCTAAAAATTCTGACTCCGACTCCTAGAGCAAGTGAGGTTCCGACTCCGATTCCCCCTCAAATCCTCCGACTCCACAACCCTGGTAACATTAAGGTAAAACGGGTGTTTTGACTAACTCACAAGTCAAGGAATTTGCTGTAAGCATGTGACTGTCATTAAGGTAAAGCTCATGGAGGGCCGGTGCATAAGTTTCGGCTGCTTTCTCGGAATGGGCCTGTTGCTCCGTCTACTGCCAGCTATCTAATCCAGTTAGATTAACTCATTCTTTAAGGACAAGCGGGCCTCCACGGAGGTCCCAAATGTTACCTTTATCTACTTCTTCCTCTGTTAGATTGCCATTAGACTATAGTGGAAACGGAGGCTTAAACTATTCACTTTAGCTCTGTACTGATCGTCATGATTTTGTGATTGCTGCAAAAAAAACTTTTCTATGTGTTACATTTGTTGCTTTTCTTTTTTCCAGGTCCTCCTTATGGTAGTAATGTTGCAATTTTCTATTTAGTGTTCGAGTTCTGCGAACACGATCTCGCCGGACTGCTCTCCAATGTACAAGTGAAGTTTGGTTTAGCAGAGATCAAAAAAGTAAGTGCCTACGGTAGAGCTTATGTTCAACTCTTGTATTCTAGTTTGGTGCGTGTTGCTTAAATTCTGCCTTGATTTATTGCTTGGTGAATTGAAGCAGGTACCTATAATGGCTCCTCGAGTGCTGACATCCTCCACAACTAAGAACACACCCTCCAGGAGTCACAAACTCTTAAGCTCCGCAGATCAGTAGCTATAATTTGCACTTGCGTCACAAGTTGCGTTGCTTGCATGCGTGATCGACTCGTGGCTGAGATCTGCCTTTTTTATTCCTTTTTCCTCAGTCATCTATATCGTGGTTTTTTATTCCTTTTTTTCTCAGTCATTTATATCATGGTTATTATTCCTTTTTCCTCAGTCATCTATATCATGGTTATTATTCCTTTTTCCTCAGTCATCTATATCATGGTTATTATTCCTTTTTCCTCAGTCATCTATATCATGGTAGCATAATGGCAATAGCTCATGGAGGGCCCGGACATAAGTCCCGGTGTCTCTCTGGGAATGGGCCTGTTGGTCTACCAATCTAATCTAGCTAATTGGAAAGTATGTGTGTGTCAAGCCAGTAGAATGTACCTAGTGAATTATATATTACATAGCTGTGCATTTAAATGTAATCAACATTTGCTTGTGCATGTCATACCTTATCCACCCCTAGTGTCACCATTAGGTCACATGACTCTTACTCTCGTGAATTAGTCTGTCGGTCTCGAAGGAATAGCGCCATTTGAAATGTACATAAACCTCGCTTTGAGTGAAACTGTTGAAAACAGTCTTTTCTGGTGGCATTCATTGTGGTAGATAATGCTCTCCTTGGCTATGCAACAGCTACTTAAAACTAATTTCATATCCTAATCTCATGATCCTCTGTATCTGATCGCTTGGACTCACGTAATTTGATATTAAAGAGGCTATAGCTAGGCCAAATGAATATCACTAGGGCATATCCTATGTGGTAGCCTAGAAGGCAGTGTAGTAGTCATACAAACAATAGGTACGGGCGAGAGTATATGAGCGTTGTGGATGCATCCTACCCTACGCTGTAGTAATGTAATTTATTATTTTGCCATATATATTTCTAGGAATTATGCAAAATCGCTCCAATAACTTCAAACAGAATCATGATCTCCTGTACTCGTCCTTATGGCTAGCACATACCAGAGAGTGTGGGCAACTTCAGGACATGTTGATACCGTGACTTGTTTGTCGTTGGGTGACAAAGTGCTTGTAAGCAGTCCATGGCCGCCGCTAGTGTTGGAATCATAGGCTTTGCGTCATCGCTTGGTTCTAAACAGAATTACACTTGAAAACTCGAGGTTCCTTAAAAGTACCGCATCACTGCAAAATATGAGCAAAAAATTGGTGCAGTCAAGGACGCCATGGTTTCTGTGTGAGCAGGTCTGTCTGACTGTCTAGCTCGCATCAGTTCGTTTCACATACCTACCTATCTTCTGTTTGTAGAGCGTACCTAACAGGAAGACCAATGTAATCACTATCGGCTGGATTGGTGGTGCTCATGCTCTCTCTTTCGAAAATTTTATATCAGCTCATGTAGGAGATTTGAGAGGCTAATGGTAAGTTGGAGAGGACATGATTAGTAGCTGTGAATTTGTCTGCTGAGAAGGAGATCGGAAGACAGAAGTGTGATAATCATTGAGATTACCAGTGTCAGTGCGGCGATCACTGAGGTTGTTGTTGTTGAGTTGCCTCCAAGAGGGCGGAGTTTGAACACCACCCTCTCTGACCGCATGGAGGAAATTAGTGATGGCGTTTGATCCTGCAGACAAATACTGCAGGCCCAGGTCCACGTTACNCAATCGGACCATAGTCCTGAAGGGACAAAATAAGGGGAGGGTTTGAGTGAAGTGCAGTGGGCCACGCCGAATCCACACGACGGGACGCGCCCCTGGACACGCCCGCTCATCTCCCGCTCACTGAGGTTACTAGTGTCAGTGTGGGGATCACTGAGGTTACTAGTGTCAGTGCGGCGATCATTGAGGTTACTTGTGTCAGTACGGCGATTGGTTAGGTAAGCTCTCCAGCGGGAGGTGGACATGCATCGCCATTAAGGATATTGCCCTGGGTCAGTGCTGGATAGGGAGCGTTACGGAGACTGAAGTACTAATGATGATGGTGGCACCTGGTGCTTTTATGCGTGGTGATTCGTGAGGCAATCCAATGAAAAATAAAAGAAGCAACAGCGAAAGTCTGGCTTGCGTCTTGTTCTGGGGTTTGCAGGCCTGCTTTTGCCAGTGAGAGGTGGGACATGGGCCCCGCAATTACTTAGTGGGAGTGAATCTGTATGCCTGAGGCACTGGGTGAAGCTTTACTGCTTGGTCATTCTTTAGTAGGTAGGTACGAGTGGAACTTTTGATGTACAGTATGTGAATATTCTTGTTTTATTTCTGTGATGATTATCACCCGCGAACGAAGTGCGAGAGGTGGTAATGTTTTCGTTGAAGATTTATGTATACTGTATATATATTTGTCTGTCCACCCAACAAGTAGTCGGAGTTGAGCAATCTTCATAATTTTTTGTAGGGAGTTTGGTGGCTTGACCTAGATGTGACCCATGCCAAAAAACTAGTCCTTCAGTAGCTGGCCATAAAAAATGACGACGTTGAATTTTCTCCAACGCGGTGAATTTGCCTCCTCCGCGGCAGATCGTCTGGAGAACGGGGAGTTCTTATTTTTTTCCTATGTTATTATAGAAGAGCTAATCCATTGAACGAATGCGGCTGTGCCCTAGCTTCGCTCATCAAAAATGGCGTCGTTGAATTTGCCCCTACTGCGGGTGATGGTCTTACACCGCCGAAGGCGTTCTAGTTGTAATCTGCTGTTAGTTCCCGGATGGTTTCTTAGGAGGGAGGTTACGGCCTCATCGTTTGTGTATTAATATATACTTTTATATTGCTTTAGCTGCCCTGTCTCAACAATACTTTATGGCTGCTGTGGTGCTCTCTTTTACGTGGTTCAGTATGGTTGTGGGGACATATACTTTTGAATGTAGTAGTCTTGCTCTTTATTATGCGCATAACATTTGTATCAACCATTAACTCCTCTTGTCTCAACAGATAATGCAACAGCTGCTCAATGGTCTTTATTATATTCACTCTAACAACATCCTCCATCGGGACCTTAAAGCTTCCAATGTCCTCATAACGAAGAAAGGCGTCCTAAAGCTTGCTGACTTCGGCCTTGCCCGAGCCGTCAGTAAACCTAGGAGCCAAAAAAATAGGTGAGCGTTTAATGCCACTCATTGCCTTAATATGCTTATGAAACTGCATTCGTGTATTATTTATTTGTGTGTTTGTTACGCGCCTCTTCAAATGTAGTATTGCTGTCCATCGTGGCTGATGAACATGAATTACGTTGTATTAGTTATAGAGTAGTGTAGGCTGTACAGTATAGGTATACTTGAAATTATAGTATTTTCTGGTGTTACATACTTTGCTTCAACAAAACCCCCCTATTATGTGTTGCACGAAGTGAGTAGGACAGTTTTGCCGTCGAACTTTATTTCCCAAATAATTTTGGAAGATCCCAATTTTTTCCAACATTGCCATTTTGGTTTTGCTGCCACAATAGTTTTAAGTTTTCGTCCTGCTGAACTTCACATTACTGTTGCTCCCTTCGCTTGATCCTTACTAAACGTCCAGAAGTCACACTCTGTTTATGGAGACTTCCCACATCTGTGTAGTCGCTGGCCTTTTCAACTAGAATGGCACATTATCTTTCGCTACTTCTTTTTCTCTTTGGCATATTGTCCGCAAAATTAATAGGTAGTTCAGATGCAGTATTGCTCATGTTCAGGATTGCTGTTGTAATGGCTCCTAACTCTGTGGGGGACGGGGTAGTAGAAAGAGTAAAGCAAAGGAAGGGTGAGAAAAGAAAAAGAAACGCCGCAAGTCATATCTGAGATGCACAGGAGTGAGGGTCGTTTGAAGCACGCTGCTCACAAATCAATCGATGGGAGATTGCTTGCTTTCCGGCATGAAAAAGCGGGCACTGCGGAGAGGCCGCAAGGCCGATCCTGTGCTTGTATGAAGCCAAGGGCACACAGTAGCCCGCCCGAGGCTGCGAAAGCGCAGTGCGAAAATGGCGAGGTAATGTTGACTCGGACGGGGAGATAGGGTTAGGACGGGTGCCGAACACTTCGTTTACCTCTAGCGTCGCAATGGAGGAGCTCAACACCTTCCTGTGGATCGACACCAGAGATGCCTTGAGAGTGGAGGCCGTTACGATGCCATCTGTCAGCAAGTGCGACAGAGATGGCTGACACTCTTGCGCTAGGGTTTATTTGCGTCGTGACGGCCGCTGTAAGCGGTGACCGTGCCATCAGAGCGTGCAGTATTTTCTGCACGCTAAGGAGGTGGGGGACTCACCAACTAGGAGCATCAGTGACTCGTGGTGGTGGTGGTGGTGGTGTTGACTACAGGACGGCATATGGTGTGAGCCGCTAGCTACTCTGCAGAGCTGCACAAATTGCAGCAAATTAACGTAATAGACAGAGACGTTGGGAACCATACTGGGGCCGCATAACTGATGACTGAGCGATTCAGGACTCTATATGTTATGCTCAACGTTTCCCTCTGTTGGTCCCAGCTACTACCAGCCAAAGCCTTAAAGATACAAGTCTAGAGGACGCATACCTTTGGGTTTCCTTGACGTGCTTAGAGAAGTGGAGTTGGGGGTCCCAATGGACACCCAGTATTTTTTTGGGGTATTTGTCAACGGAGAGAGGGGCATTATGCAAGGTGACCCTCGGGTTCATGTTTACCGCGTGAGTATCCGAGGTAAACGACGTCGTCTTGTTTTTTTTTTTTTGGGGGGGGAGAGGTGAGGGTGAGGTTGTTCTCGGCGGCATAATCGGTGAATTAGCTGTGCGCGACTAGAGTGTTTCAGCCGTACGAGCCACCTTTGTGTCTTCCCCCGCAACAGTAAATTTGTCAGCATAGGAAGTGGTAAGAGCAGCAGACATGGGGAAGGACATAAAGTGGTTGAAAAGTAGGGAAGATCACTGATTCTTGGGAACACCACAAGTGGCGGCAGGCCGCTCTTCCTCTCCAGTAGCAAGACAGCCTACGTTATGATAAAGCGTAGAAGCTACGATTAACTCAAAAAGTTCGTTCTGGTTTGCGTGTCAATGGCTTTGGAGAATCCCCGGGCCAGCGCAGCAATCCGCATGGAGGCAGGGCAGTGGGTAAGTGGGGAAGAAGCAGAAAGAAAGAGAACACATTTATTTTTCATATGGAGACTGTGTCCAACAAAGTTAGGACACACATCCTGAGGTTTTTATGCCTCTTAGGCAGCGAGGCCGCCAGGTATAACAGGAAAATGGGCTGTAAGAGCCGCTTGCTCGGTTTCGGCTGCACGATGGTGACGCCCAGGGACCAGATGGATGGGACACAGTCCTCTTGTAGCCCTCAGGGGTAGCTATATTTTGAGGGGCCCTTTCCTTGTCAGAATATATATGGACCTCACGAACCCAAGGGCTCTCCCGTGTGCCTTCTTCGCAGGGGATGTTGCAGCTGGCCGCAGTTCCTGCTGAGAATGTTAGTTGTTAGGTTAGGTAGGTTCTCTATATTTCCCTTTCTGTTCCGCGAGGTGAGCTATCGATCGAGATAGCCGGCCTAGTGCGAGGGTCGTCTCTACTCTCTCGTATAGGGAGCCTCGAAAGGGGTCGTCCACCTGAGTGCCTTTTTTCTATTCTTTGCCCCTTTTTCCTCCAGTAGTAGCGCACTGAGTCGAGGCTTCCCGAAGTACAGGTCTGGCTGGGTCTCGACATCACGAAGTTGTCCGATCGATACAGTCCCCATCAAACTGTTGGACGCAGCCTGACACTTTTTATACAAGTTCTGCTTGTTTTGGATTTATCCGGATCGACAGCTCAAACAATCTTAATTTTATAGCTTGTAAGTAGTCTAAAGAAAAATTTTTATCGAGATATATTCAAAATATGTAAAGTAGGTACCAGTAATATCAGGCTGCGTCGTATGATTTTAAAGTGACTGTACGCAATCGGACCATTTTCGAGGCCCAAACCCTGGTCTGTACTTTAGGAGGCCTTGGGCGGAGCCAACCGAGACTTTCTGACAGGTATGCCGAGATGAAATATTCCTCCGAGCTATATAGAACGACGAGTTTGCACTGTACGGATCACTCATCACTATGTCGAGTGCAGTGGCAGTCTGCGTCGACTGGTACCTCTTACTGTGCAGGTAGATATCGACTCAAAACTTAGTATCGAGCTTAGGCCTTTTGGGTACAGAAGTTCTATCCCTCCCATGTTACTAGGCATGGTACCCCTAAGTTGATATCAAGGTTTTCACATTCATCCTTGTTTCTGTTCATAGTCTTCCTGTCGTGGCATATCCCGGTAGAGATGTAGAGGCATTGTTCATGCTCAAAACTAAAGAAACTCTAGTTAATGGCTAGAGTTTTTGTAGTGGTGAAGATTATTTTCGTACTCATGTCTTGCTGGGTGATTTACCGTGCATTGATTCCCTCTCTACTGTACATGATTTCTACACTTATTTTTCCTCCATTGGAACTCGTCTCATGTCTAGGAAGACGTTCCCCTCAGGGGGCATAAGATGGGCCATAGGGTTAGGTTAGTTTGGTTCGTCAATCCTATGTTATGGGGTAGCACCTCTCAGGGGGCATAGGATGGGCCATAGGGTTAGGTTAGTTTAGGTGCGTCCATCATATGCTATGGGGCCAGGCAATCCCAGGGGCCCGTGTAGGTTAGCTTAGCCATTAGCTAGGCCTTCGGGACGTCTCTCTTTCGTGCCCACTTTGCTTACTTCCCGATTTCATACTCCTACATGATCATTCTTTAGTCTGTTCTTCCTCTTCTTCTTTCCCGACTTGCTGTTCCTGTGTGGGAACACCTTCGTGCATGGGTGCTCCGTTTCTCTTGGCATACTAATGTCCCTTGCTCTTTCCTCTGTGATATCGTTCTACTCGGAAACTGAGGCTTAAACTTCTTAATTACTAAACTTCCTAACTATAACTAACTGGCAGTAACCCCTGCTGTAATGTTGTACGTATGCTGTGCAGGTACACCAACAGAGTGGTCACACTGTGGTACAGACCTCCTGAGCTGCTGCTGGGAGAACGCAACTACGGTCCACACGTAGACATGTGGGGAGCAGGCTGCATTATGGCTGAGCTCTGGGTCCGGTCACCTATCTTACAGGTAATTGTTGCATCACGGGGTTGTGCGACCACCCACAGTCGGCTGCGTATGGAATTAATATCGCAGATCCCCTTTGTCTCGCTTTGTGTGTGCAGCGCTAGTAGGGCGTCGCCCTGCACCACACTAACCATCTTCTCCAATTTGGAACTGAACTTCATTCACAACCGTTATTTGAGTGTGTTACGGCTGTGACACACGTTACTTAGTGAGTTTCGTCAGCTAATCCTCTGAACGTTTTGTTGAGCCCTCGTAAGCACAGCTTGGTGTTCACCCGAAAAGTGTAAATATGTTAGCCGTTGGTTCAAGTTGTTTAGCAATTGCCGTCAGTCAATTTTTGGTCATCTCTTTAAACTTGGAATGAATTATGGCACATCAACATGTTCGGAAGTGGAGGTAACGAAATTCCTTCTTCTGACGTGCGTACTGGTTCTATGGCTTGTACACACGCTAGTCAAAAGAACTAATTTCATCATCTCTGCCTCCGAATGCGTATAAGTGTCCATTCAAATACCTAGCACATGCTTGTAAAGAATTGATTTTTTTTATACCTGCATTGCAGCGGACGTTGTGTGCTGCACAGTAGTGCTGAGGGTCCCGAGAACGATCCCCAGGCCAGGCGCGGTCTTTCTCAAGGACATTTGGCGAGCTGAATCAGCAAATTTGCTTGGTGTGCATTGCTCTTTTGGAGGCACTTACCTTAGTGTAGGGGGTGGTGGATCGTTAAACCTTCCGTTTCGGCTTTGTAGTTTATAGCAACCCGTCATCGGCTGCAGCTGTGCTTACTCCTCTTGGGCCAGTTGGCCTGTGTCTGCTGCACCAACCAGTGCGTGTTGGTTTCCTAGGGAGGGTGCAGTAAAATTTGACTTAACTTTATCTAACTTTGAAGAGATGTCCAAAACCTAACTAACTTTAGTTGTTGAACAAACTGAACAGACGGCTAACAGTTTTACACTTCTCTGGTAACTTCACAGCTGTTCTTACGAGAGCTCAACAAAGCATTCGGACGGTTTGCCGACCAATCTCATTCTTTTAACAAACGCGTGTACTCGCTATCAACATTTGCCAGCCTTCCTCACCCCCCTCCGGGGGGCGAATTTTTTTTTCCTGAACCTTTCAGCAAGTACAGTCTCAAGGCAGCCAATGGCGTGGCAGGTCACAGGCCACAGTGGGAGGGGCGAAGGGTGATGCTCAGTG
>LQNS02277275.1:5537483-5574719 GCA_001587735.2 Parhyale hawaiensis | reverse complement strand
TGCATGGGTTCCACGTATCTATCGTCACACTATGTGTCCCTTGCTTCTTCCTCTGTTAGATCGCCTTTGCTGTGGAGACGGAGACTTAAACTTCTCAATATAATAATAATAATAAAGCCTTCCTCACACTTCTGGGTTGTGTTGTCTTCCCCCTCAGGGGGCACAGGATACGCCATAGGGTTAGGTTCGTCCATCCTGTGCTATGGGGCCAGGCAACCCCAGGGGGCCCGTATAGGTTACCTCAGCCATTAGCTAGGCCTTCGGGACATCTCTCTTTCGTGCCCACTTTGTTTCCTTCCCGATTTCATACTCCTACTTGCTCATGCTTCATTCGCTTCTTCCTCTTCTTTCTCGACTTGCTGTTCCCATGCGCGTTGATCCTGTGTGGGAACTGTTATATACAGTATTGTAGTTCTGGCGAGGTGACGTTTTAATTGAGTTCGTGTTGAGTTCGTCACTGTACTTGGTTGTGAGAGTGAACTTGAAGGCCGAATGATGTATCAGGCTACAGGTTAGATGGTGAATGAATGCCGTCAAGATCTTCTTGTTTATTTACATCTTATTATAAAAGAATTAGAAGATATGATCCAATAATAAGTAGCTACATGCTACTTGATAGATGCAGACAAAAGAATACAAGGTCTACATCTAAATAGTGTTACGAGCAGAATGCCGTAAGCAATGTTAGTACTGCAATGTCAAGTACCGAATTAAGCTGACGCTTGATCGTGCAAGCGCTTTAAATACTATAGATTTGCCGGCTTCAAACACCGGTAGCTTCTGCCGGATTCGAGTCGGAAGTCCGTGGGTAAATTACTTTATGTTTACAAGCATAACCAATATCTTCGAGACTGGCTACAGGATTTGACAGACAGCTTCTACCGATGTAGGTTTCGGCGGAAAGTCATATGGAAATACGCATGTCACTCAGAGGCAGTGCTGGTACACCGGCATATTTTCCACGGTGCCATAAAACCTTTTAAGTTCTTTATCTTAGAAGCTCTTTGACCTGAAAGAAGCCGGCGGTGGCTACATCCGCCAGACATGACTTCGCATGACACAAAGACTGCGTCTATATATTGAAAGTTTAGGCTAACACATTGGAATGTTATATGTACGAAACGCGTATATAACAGGAACATCTTCGTGCATGGGTGCCCCGTTTCTCTTGGCTTACTATATGTCCCTTGCTCTTTCTCTGTGATATCGTTCTGCTCGGAAACTGAGCTTACACTTCCTAACTACAGTAGAACTAACTGCGTTGTCTCTGAACGAATTGTAGCTAGCATGCTATTTCGCGAGGGTGCGGAAGGGCCCCACGTATATCTACCCATATGCGTTCTCAAAGCGCCGCCGCTTTTTCTCGAATTATTTTAAAAGTGTACCTGTTCTTGTTAAAAACTTTGTAGTCACTACTTTTTTTTTTTCATTATTTAATATTTCATTCTACATGTTTAGTTTATTATAATACCGTATAATTGAAATTAAACTACTTGAACCCTCCTCATATCAGGTTGTGTTATTTTGCTACTTGAATTTTTGTCCTCTTCTATTGCTATGAGAAAGAGGCCTTTGTTTAGAAGGTAGCACAGCTTGTTACGAACAGCGTTAAAATTACGACAAAGGTGAGCTCTGCCAAGGCCTTCTTAAGTGCAGGCCTGGGTCTCTACGTCACGAAAATGGTCCGATCGCTAGTCCCCCGAGAGCCTGTTGGATCCAGCCTGATATTTGTGGTACATGCTTTGCATATTTCGGGCTTATCTGGATAGAAAACTTAAACTATTGTAATTTTGTAACTTGTAAGTACTGTAGTTTAAAGACACATTTTTTTAGATACATTTATTGTTCTTTGATTACAAATGGATTCATAGACAGAAATATACAAATTACCAAAAGACAAATTAAAATCGAGAACGTAGCCAGCTAAAAGTGAAGTCACTTATGGGATAACTACATTGTAATGAAATAAGAGTTAACGTATTTCTCTAAGAGTAATACATTAGTCATGGCCATTTCTAAATCTACTGCGAATTAAGATCCATCATCAGTAGCAAGATCTAACTAAGAAACTGACCTGCAACGTTATACACGAACACAAGTACATCAAGACATTAAAAATATTGTCATCCAACGTATGCTAAATCTAAGATGGATAGTCTTTATAACGCCTTTTGAATGTATCGTGCGACATTGGTTGAGCAAGTTCTTCGGGGAGCTGATTGTAGGCTTGCACGCACTGTAATATAGTGAAGCGCCTCTCAATTTCCAGACGGATACCCGGCAAGTTGAACCTATGGCTTCTTGTGCTATAGTGCTGAGTAGGTACGAGTGGGCTAAAGTGAGTCGGAAAATATGGAGTTTCATCAACTATGGCCTTTCTAAAGAACTTCAAAATGCAATGACGATGTACATCTTCGAATTGAAGATGTTTTAATCCTTTAGTGCCTACAGTACACATATGAAATTACATGTAGTGTTTTTCCTACGAAAAGTGATGTTCTATTGAGGCACTAAAGGGTTAATGTAAAATACATAATATTGATCGATACCGTAGGGATAGTGTTGACGTCTCATCTTACTTTTCCCCTCAGGGGGCATAGGATGGGCCATAGGGTTAGGTTAGTTAGGTTCGCCCATCCTATGTTATGGGGAGTAGCGCCCCCAGGGAGTTTGTGTAGGTAACCTTAGCCATTAGCTAGGCCTTCGGGACGGCTGTCTTTCGTGACCACTTTCCTTCCTTCCCATCTTTTACTCGGTCTGATCTTTCTTCAATCTGTTCTTACTTTTCTTTCCCGACTTGCTGTTCCCATGCGCGTTGATCCTGTGTGGGAAGTTGGGAACACCCTCGTGCATGGGTTCCACGTGTCTATCGTCACACTATGTGTCCCTTGCTTCTTCCTCTGTTAGATCGCCGTTGCTGTAGAGACGGAGACTTAAACTACTCAATATAATGATAATCATCTTACTTTTAGTGAAGGTCTCAAGGTCTCGTTCATAATAGTTTTGATTCGCTTCACGACGCTCTTAGCGGCCCCTCCCCATATAACAATTGCATAGGTAAGCTGAGAGTATAATAAAGCATAATATAGTGATACCAGCGCATCTCTACTTAAATATCTAAAAACTGTGCAAATAGCACCTCTAGCTTTGCTGATTTTATTACTCAGTAAAGTGATGCGAGATGTCCAAAATATGTAGGGTAAGTAGCTACCATTAATATCGGGCTCTGCGTCTAATAATTTTTTCCCGTAACTGTACACAATCGGATCTTTTTCGAGGCCCAGACCCTGGCCTGTACTTTAGGAGGCCTCGTCTCTGCTGAATTTCCATTTTTTTCGTTTTCTGAGAGAACAAAAGAGCACGACTGTGAGTAACTAGAGTAAGGACGACTCAGACGCAGGCTTGCGATTCGGATAGTTCAAGGTCCGACTCCAACTCCAGAATTTCAGACTCTGGATACTCAGGAATTTTCGACTCCAACTTCTTGGTCCAACTAGTATTTAATGCAAACATTAAACATGTCCATATCATTTTTGCTAGTATGTATACACACACATATAAAGTTAAAGATAAAGATACTACCTAGTAGTTCTGTACGTATACAATGATATTTTGCATCATTAGGTTCATTTAGGACATTACGAAAAATTTGTGTGTACCTTTCGCACCTGGTACATTTTGAGAGGAGGCCATGGGGGGTGGCAAAAGTATCTATTGTGAACCGATTGCTCTAAAATTTGTACAGTTTATGTATTTTTGAAAAGGAAACACATTTTGCTCCTGCAATTTTTTTTTATTTAGGCCTTAATTTTTAAGATAATGGGAAGTATATGTACATAGCCTACATACCGCAACTATGTATTTTTTGGCACTTTCAAAAGAATAGAATTCGATGAGTTTTCATACTAGAATAGAAACAGTGACGGTTTTGGAATTCTTGAAACATTCCTAACAAAACCATAGAGCCGGATTCTCCATTTTCTATTTTGTTTGATCGCTAACTAAAATAGAATGAAAAAATAAAGGATTTGGTTTTAAGCTGGGATAATAAAAAATTATGAGAGCAAAAATGAAAAATCCAGCTCTGTAGTTTTGTTAGGAATGTTTCAATGGTTGCAAAACTGTCATTATTTTTATTCTAGCATGAAAACTCATTGAATTCTATTTTTTCGAGAATGCCAAAAAATACATAGGTAGGTGCTGTATGTATTTATATATACTTCCAATTATCTCACAAACTAAGGCCTAAATCAAAAAAGTTGCAGGAGCAAAATGTGTTTGTCAAAAATTCATATACTGTGCAAATTACAGAGCAATCGGTGAACAACAAATAATTTTGACCCCCCTCCCATGCCCCCTCCTCAAAATGTTCCGATGCTAAAGTTCTACCCAACTCTTTCTTCATATCATCATATGTAGTGGGAAAATACAGGGTATAGCTGTAAACAGAAATGTACAAAGACACCTCCCTCAGAACCAGGACTATTTGAGAAGGTTTCTATTCTGATCATTGCATATCATGGAAGAGAAATTAGGCTTTCAAATTGCATCAAGTATTTCGCATCGGTGTCTTGGCATTAGACAATCTAGCTAGTCCATTCTCAATCGTAAACACACAGATTAAGCCAAAAACAAAATATGTTTAATTTCACTAAAACCTATTACATTATTTTTCAAAACTTGACCCTGAAAATTCTAAATTTATATTTTTTTATCAATGGGATTTCGGAGTCGGGCTAAAATGCCGACTCCGACTCCTAGAGTATGTGAGAGTCTGACTCCTCCTCAGAGCCTCCGACTCTGCAACCCTGCTCACATACCAGTAATTATAGTGTGACCATTTTATGTAGGCGGTTCGGTCGTGGTCAAATTCCTCTACAGCGGGGCCAATCCTATGAACATTTCTGAGATTTCTTTATGTGCAGTTAGTGGGCGTGTCTAAGATATGGGCTGAACAAAATCTCAGATATACTCATAGAATTGGCCCCGGTATAGAAGAATTTAACCACGACCGAACCGCCTTCATAAAATGGTCAGACTATAGTAGCAAGGCTGCCGGCGTAGCAAGCGGCAGCGGCACTACCGTGCCAGTAACTCAATCAGTATTTTCCAAAGGGGATGAAAATGGTGAAAATATCCAAGGGGGCGGTAGACCAACAGCACGGTGGTATTCGGAGCAGTATTCATAGACACCAAGCCACTAAAATCAGAAGATAAACTGGTATGTCAGGGAAGAATGGGTTGCTTGAGATCACTTGGAAACGCATAGGTTCCAGTCAGCCTTAGAAGCTTTAAGGAGTTCCGACCTGTTACGTAACAGCAGACTCGACATGCCCCACTCGTGTGTAATTGATTGTAGTTTTTAGTCACAGTGGTATGGCAGTGTGTTGTCGACAACGTATGGGTTAAAGCTCAACTGCCGCGATACGTTAGCTACATTCTAAATGTTTAGTGACTCTGTAGAACATAGCTCGGTGTCGTTAAGTGTACTTCAGGAGGAAGTCACTCCAGGAACCGAAGTATACACGGCCTAATTAAGCATATTATAATGATACCTTGACAAATTCATTTTTGAAATGGCGTTTCAAATTGGATTTATTTTAAAATTTTAGTTGATGGAAATATCTGTTGAGGCACCAAACCGATCAATTTATATCAAACTAAATTTGGCAGTGTTCGTTGCTAGACGTTCCTAGATAGTGAGTACCTTGTAGTTATCCAACCCCGCAGTGAGCCATTCTGGTGGGCCCTATCCCTATCTGAATATCTTAGACCTCGCTCAATGGATACTCAATGGATTTTTCTGCTAAGAAGGTTAGACAGGTTCTCTCTGTACTTTATCTTCTGCTGCGTGAGGTTGGCCGTCGATCGAGGTGACCGACGTAGTCTGCTGAGCTCTTATCTTGTCCCGTGGGAAGGGGCCGTCCACGCGAGTGACTTTCGTCTGTCTTTTCCTTTTTCGTCTCTTTGAGATATTTTCCGCCTCGTTTCCCTGCCCGTAGTAGCGCGCGTGTCCGACTGGAGACAAATAAAGTGCTATTGAGCTCTTCATCTTCCGTCGTGTTCGCCCCACGCCGATATTTGGGGCTAGCTAGTTAGTTGACGGAGCCGAGTGTTCCTTTCTTTCACAGGTTTTATTTTACTATGTTTGAAGTTCAAAATTGATGCCGTACTGAAGGATCAACGTTTGCTGTTGCAGGGAGAATCAGAAGCGAGACAGCTGCACCTCATATCAAAGCTCTGCGGGTCCATCACGCCGGAAGTGTGGCCGTCTGTGGTGGAGCTCGAGATGTACGGCAAAATCGAATTGCTTACAGGCGCTCCCCGGAAGACGAGAGACAAACTTCTGCCTTATATTAAGGACAGTGCGGTACGTATCTGCGTCAGGGACATTATTATGATCTTAGTTGCCTCTGTGTCCGAGGGATCTGCTCCGGCTGCTGCCCGATATCGACAGGGCGGTATGTACCGTACGCCAACGAGGGTAATGGCGAGGACAGAGTTATGACACCGTGTGAATCTTCCATAATTTGCTTACTGAGCAAGCAGAACTTAAATTTTGTTTATATACATAATTACCATTGCGTAGTGAAAAATTTTCACTTTAATCGATTTGAAAAAAAAAAAAAAAAAAGTTTCATGTTTGATTGCCAGCTGAGTAAAAATGGATAATCAAACTTATAGCTGATGTAGTAATGTGTATTTACTTCTAACAAAGCCAAGTTACCATTCTTTTTAATCTATAATTTGTATGTATACATTGTATAGCTACATCAAACTTGACTCTCAACAACACCGAGATATCTCTTTCTCTTGTTGCAGGGGTGATTGAAAGTTTTGCATTCTTCAGCGGCTATCTTATTTCATTCGTTTTGAAATTCTCTCACAGGTTAGCAAAATTTTTTAGACTGCAAGACATGGATCGTTCATTTAATGTTTTCAGAAATATTTTGTCTACCACGTCCACATTCTCTTCTAAAAAAATCCCCTCCGGGGGCATAGGATGGGCCATAGGCCATAGGGTTAGGTTAGTTAGGTTCGCCCATCCAATGTTATGGGGAGTAGCGCCCCAGGGGGTTTGAGTAGGTTACCTTAGCCATTAGCTATGCCTTCGGGACGTCTGTCTTTCGTGCCCACTTTGCTTCCTTCCACTTTCATACTCCTACTGATCTTACTGTTGTCTGTTCTTCCTCTTCTTTCCCGACTTNATGGGTTCCCCGTTTTTCTGTCGACATACTATATGTCCCTTCCTTTTCCTCTCTTAGAAGAGCTTAGTACTTATTTAGGGAGGCTTAAATCTTCTTATAATACCTAATACTTCACCTTTCCGTTTCTCACATAGTATGAGCGGCTCTGTAGGGGGCACTCGACACAACAATGGGTCGTATGTTAAATCGACGCTCAACACTCGTAATTAGCACTAAGCACTCAAGGATGAGTGCCTCTTCCAGACTAAATATTAAGCACTCAACACTCAAAGACTTTTGAGCATCGTACTCAATGTGTTCAGTACTATATACACTCAAGTTCCACACGCTAAATCGAGGCATTTCTCAAGTGCTTACTTAACATATCGTAAGTGTGCCTCGCGCAGCACTTACGCATTTTGTTTCTAGTGGTTTGTCACGCAGAGCGGTTCTTCATTTTGTACCTTGTCAAGAAAACGGTAACAAATGAATGTACTACTATCCTGAAGTCTACTGCCTTTTTACTGGCATCAACCATATCGACGCCATGAAAGCTCCAACGAAAATATCATACTCTACAATACTACATTTAAAACTTAGATTTAGCCAGACGTACACTTATATTGGATTTCTATTTCTAAATAAGTAGAACTCTGAGGATGACTTATGATTATGTAACTATACTGTCGGAGAATGATTTACAATTGATCAAACGTTTATGACGATCCTGAACTATCGTAATCTATCTAATCCCGGTCTGCACTCAAGCCTAGACCTATTCCCGTATGGTCACGGCCAGGGTTGGCTGGTTTAAACCAAATAAAAAAACCATGGTTTAAATCAACCAAAAAACCTTTTTGTTTTCTTTATTTGGTTTTTTATTCGATTTGTTTGGTTTTATTCATAAATATTACAAAATAAACAGCTTTACTTCTAGAAATATGAAATTTCAATTACAAAACTAAAAGGATGGGTTAATGTGTTTCTATTAAGGAATCCGTTTGACTATTGCATATGTTTATGAAAAAACCTATAACCTGTTGAATTTTGTGTTATTTCATTTCAGAGATGCATTTTTAATTAGTTATATTCTAGTGTGCCTGCAGCTACTGGAAATTAGAAGTAGTAGTTAGTTTCTATTAGATAGCTAGTGAGCTCATGAGAATGATGTAGCCATATAGCTATTCCATTTTCTTCAGTTCATTACTCCGTATTAAGTTGCTAGCAGCTAGCTAATTCTGTCAAGTTGTATTCATAATTTAAAGTGTTTACAAGTTTTTCAAAGGATTTTATGTTGCAATAATGATAAATTCTAGCTTCTCTGCGGTTTGGATATTAAATGCAGCCATATCATATGCAGGTACTTTGCTAACTGCTTTCTCTTAAGCCCTTTTCTTCAAGTCATTCTATAATAGGAAGTTGAAGTGAAGCGACTAAGATTGTTGACGATTAGCTGGCTACATGTTTACAAAGCTGAAAACCCTTTAAATGTTGGGTAAATTTCTTAGACCTAGAAAGAAATATTAAAAACAAAACAAATAAACAAAAAAAAAACTTTTTTTGTTTTAACCCAAAGAACCATGGCTTTTGGTTTAAACAAAAAAAAAAAAACTTTTTTTTTGCCTACCCTGGTCGCACTAACGTTTCTCACGACGATTTTGTGTTCACGTATGCTTTCCTGCGCGCGCCACAACTAAAATAAACACTACCTAGGCAAATCTAACCTAACCTTACCTAACCCAACCTCCTTACCTAAACTAAACTAACCCAATCTAACCTTTCTAACCTTACCTAATCTTACCTAACGTTATCCAACGTTACCTAACCTAACCTAACCCAACTTAATCAGCGATACAGCGAGCAGCGCTTCGCACCCACTTGAACGCCGCTCACGCGCACACGATCTGCGTACACAAACACACAAATCATCGTGAGAGACGATAGCGCACCCTGGTCACGGCACCATCAAGTATGTATGCAGCGGGCCGTGTGCGCAGCACATTCCTATTTATTAAGTATTAACCACGAATAACTAATACCTAACTCTAAAAAAAACTGAAGTTTATTTATTATTCTAAAATTTACAAGACTAGAACTATGAATGGGTGCAAATCAAAACCAAGAACCAAGATATCGAACCATGTGCACATTGTGCTGTCTATATGATTCGGTAGTGTAAAGGAAACTCAATTGTTGGAACCATCGCATATCAGCGTAGTACTAAACAGACTTCGAACGCAGGCAATATTTGCAGATTTATCAACTGCCTGTGGCAGCTCAATCTCTATAGAAGACTTGCATGACTTGCAGTCCAAGAATTGGACTTGAGTCCGTTGGAGCTTTCCTGCAACCGGAAGAAATGAATCTAAATAAATTATCTGACTGCAGGGCTATTTTGTATATTCTAGTAAGCTTTCTATAATTTCAAATCATTAATCACCATTTCTACTTTAAACGTTGTATGTTTTTTTGTGTCGTCCATAAGCATCACTTATATTTACCTGGGTCGGTGACAGACAGAAACAGAGTGGTTCTTTCTACACTTCCACATCTGTTCCGGTCCGTAAAAATAAATAAACGTATAATAAATTAATAATGAAACGACATTTACCGTGGCAATAACAAAACTTGTGAGTAGCAACTGGATTAACTAACGAAAAGTTCGCATTTTAATTAAACGAATTTTAAGCAAAAGCATGCCACCGCTACACTGCTAGACTGGGACTCCCCCCCCCCTTTTTTTTCTTTTTTTCTTTTTTTCTCTTCTTTTTTCCCCAGTCCTCTATATCCTATAATAACATAATATCAATAGCTCATAGAGGGCCGTGGCGTAAGTTCTGGTGTCTCCATGGGAATGGGCCTATTGGTGCGTCTACTGCCTCCTATCTAATCTAGACTGCCAGAGTAAAGACACGACCATGCAGCTACCTAAAAGACGGAATCCAAGAAATCATGATTACCGGATACTCAACATTTTTCAGGAAGGAATGAAATTATATTTTAACTTTTAATGAACTACAACGAAACATATTAATAGATTGAAAGTTTCACGACGAAGCAGTTTAATAAATCTTTTACATTGCATAAATTAAACTCGATGAAAATAAAGGACATCCTGGTTCCATGTAGTTATTTAACATAAAATTATACTTCTTACGGATTACGTCATTTCGTAAGCTGTTCACATACAAGTGCTGCACTCATAAGCATCAGTGTTAAGTATTCGGTACTCTGGATACAAAAGCACAATTGTAGCACTCAAGAAATAGTGCTACTTACAAGTGTTCAGTGCGGTCCTTCAATTGAACAGGCGGTTTGAAGTATTAGTCGGCTAAGTGCTACTTATTAGTGTTTATTGTTGATTTAACACACCACCCAATGTCATTTTATTGAATGTCCGGCTCTCTTTGTCTTGAAATTGAACTACTATGTTATCAGCAGCTCTTCGTGACAGAGCTGATGTTGTTGAACGAACATCTTTGACCTGTTTAGCGAGCGATCTGTCCATCTCTTCTGTTGTGGTGTTTCTAGATGTTACACTTGATTTTTTGGCTTCATACGGACCACTTTTCTCATGACATGCAACTGTTTGTTAAACCCCGCTTTTGATGAATCTCTACATAGGCATACAAAATTCATGTTCTGATTGCATATATATACTCAGTAAATAGTTATGATAGATTAAAACAGTGTCATGGCCCTGTCCTGATCATTGTGCTCGCTACTGTACCTGTGTCGAGGAAACATGGCACGGGTAGCTCTTGTATCTGTGGTCTGGGGGACCGTCTCTGGCTGTCGCTGCATGTTAATGACAGTGAGGTATGTATGTATCTGTCTCCAGAAAACTATTGTACGTTTTGTTGCACTTTCATGTTATGGTCAGGGACCGGCTGTTTATGCACTCGAGGTTCTCTGCCTCGTCAGAGGCCCTTTCATCCTCTCTGCACGATTTCATTTTTTGCTTCACCCTTCCGCTGAGTTGGACTGGTCTAAGCCATTGACGCAGGTAAGGATAAGCCTGTACACCACGCACCTACTCGCAGCGTAAGGGTTGAGATCCTTTGCTCCGCCCCCTCTACTACTAAGTTATTTGGCTGATTTTGTCTGTTGCGTTTATTTTGGCTCGAAATTCGTGTTTGAACGTTTCGAGTATTTGTATTTTAATTTATTTTTTGTATATTAACTTATTTTTCTGTTTCCTACGTCCAGCTGGTAGGTGTCTTGTTGTTGTGGCTGTATAATAATTTATTTTTCTGTCTCCTACGTCCAGCTGGTAGGTGTCTTGTTGTTGTGGCTGTATATTAATTTATTTTTCCGTCTCCTACGTCCAGCTGGTAGGTGTCTTGTTGTTGTGGGAAGCCTTGCTCTAACTCCTTAGAGGGAATGCTAATATTACAATATTTATCATTTGCCGTTTTATGCTTGATTCGTGCTTGCCAACATTCTGGTTGACGTAAAATGGGGACCCTAGTTTCTTGTAAGAAAGTCATAGTTTGGCGGGCAGTTTGGACTTTTGCATTATCCTGCTGGGAAAACCATTCATCATGACACAAACGAGAGCCCTACGTCGACAAAGATAATCTTCCTATGTAACATGCCCACATTACCAGCAGCTGTTTGACGACCCTGCACTTCCTGAAACTTTATTGCTCCCATGTAGGAAAAGGCACCCCACGCCGTAACGGAACGCTTGGAAAACATCTCGGGAGGCATCGGTTTTTCACGTCAGTACCGTTGGAAGCCATTAAGGCCATCCAGATCGAACTTTTTTCGTCAGAACACAAAGCTTTGACAACTTTCCAGTGTTTCATGTTTGGTGCTCTCAAGCAAACTGTAAACGGGTCACTTACTGATGCAGAAACAACCGAGGACGTTTCCGACGCTTTTTGTTCATGTTTTTTTTTTGTCGTGTCTCCTGATGGTTTTTGAACAGCAATCAGAATGTGTGAGTGCCTTGATTTGCTTGGAAGACCGGCCTCTGTCTTTAGAAACAACCTGTTTAATTCTCCTACTCAATGCTGGCGAAATTTTTTGTTGGTCTACAGCTAGATTTTGCTGTTATATATCTCTCATTGTCGTTTAGGAAGTTGTAACCTCTCAGGAGGCATAGGATGGTCCAAAAGCAATAGGGTTAGGTTAGGTTAGCCCATCCTATGTTATGAGGAGTAGCGCCCCCAGGGGGACCCTGTAGTTTACTTGAGCCATTAGCTAGGCCTTTGCGACGTCTGTCTTTCGTGCCAACTTTGCTTTCTTCCGATTTCATTGTCCTACTGATCGTACTTTCGGCTCTCTTTCCTCTTATTTCTTACTTGCTGTTCTCATGCGCGTTGATCCTGTGTGGGAACACCGTCGTGCATGGGTTCCTCGTGTCTATCATCATACTATATGGGCCTTCTTTCTTCCTCTATGATATCGCCTTTGTTGGGGCGAATCTTAAACTTCTGTATATAATAAGGAAGTTGCAAAGCACAGTTTTACTGCGGTGAATCTCAGCTGCGATTGCACGCTTCGACAAACCTTACTTATTCGGTTCAACAATTTGAGTACATTCTAATCGGTGAGTTTGCTTGCTTAAGAAATGGTGACACGTTCACACTAACAGTGCAGGTCTGTAACTGATCCGAAACGCTGGAAATTTCTCTAAAATTATACATTTATTCCTTTTCTTTTAATTTTGATCGACTGAAAAACTCATTGTTTGACTAAAATGTACATTTCTTAAATTGTTACGGCAGGTATTTTTATCTCACGTTTTACCTTTAGGAATTATTGATCCCTAGTCAAAGGAGTTTAATTATCGCTAAAACGTTGTGTTTCTACAATTTCAAGTAGCTACACGTATATACTGTAGTCTTAAACTTTTGATCAGGAGTTTTTGTATTGCTCTTGGCCGTTAATATTCTAAATTTGTAATTTTGCAATTTGAGACTGCCGAGATGTCCCGAAAGAGTCCTCTGTAACGGATGTTGAATACTACTTCTGTCATCAGAATTGAATTTTCGGCCGTCTCGAGCGTAATCTGTTCACCTGGAAAGCGATCTAACTCCCACAGCCAATGTTCGCTCGACGAAGGTATAACTTAGGGACAAGTTGCAGCTCCCTACTCAAGACTTTATTCTCCTGGCGAACGTTGGCGAATCGATCACGCCCTTTGTCGTTTGTACCGGACTTTGTAAATACCATTGGTGCAAGCACAGCTTCTTTTGTAGTTGACAGTCTACTGCTTGGCTGTTAGGGGACGCTTGCTTATGTTAACCTGACTGCATGTGTCGTACCCTCTGCTTGCTGTGTTATGCTGACACCTTCTTATTACTTTTTTGTTTCTCCACCCTAAGGCTTTTTGCTTGAATTAATTGAATTTCTAATCTTGTGACAAAATCTAAATGTCTGGAAGTAATATAAACCTCGAGTTCTTGGTACATCTTCACTCAATGGATTTTTTTTTTGCCAATTCCGATACCCGCTCTACTTCTCTCCAGAAACGCATCCAGAAAACCTCTCCTACTTGGGCGACATCGACAGCTGATGAGGTAATGTGGACTCAGTGTCCGTAGCTGCACCCCACGTGTGTGGCTCCCATTCGAGTGTCTAACATTGCTTCTGTCCTGTCCTGCCCTGTCTACAATGGTCTGCTGTACCCTTTGCGCCGCGCTGTGACGGCGTAAGATGTACGAAAGCTTCAAACATGGATTTCAAGTTTCACACTTTCTAATCCTCGAACGTGATACACATAGAGGAGTACTGACGGCTCTGTAGCTTGGAAGTTGCGCAGGTTGTTGAAATAGCAGCTCTTGCTGCCCGTTACTGTTTCTATGGGCTAGGCCTGTGAATGATTACGTGCTTCAACGCGAAGGAGCTAGAGAAATTATTGCTGGCGATAGCCTATTCTTTTAGAATCTGACTCGTGCAATTTGCAGGGAGCTTTCGCCTTGTATAAGTATTTAACCTACCCAGCGGAACCAAAAATTGGTACAGTGCTTGCTGTTTAGACCGTTCGCAGGAAGGTGCTACTAGAATTTCCTTCACTTGCAGCAAAGACTGATGCAGTAAAGCCTTCTGCTTCTCATGCTCTCATTCCCTCCCTCTCATCCCCACCTCCACCTCAGCCAGACGTTAGGCGCGGCCCCTCTGGTTAATCACGGTGGTAGCTTAGACTGGGGGCTGCAGCATCAGATCGAAGGGCCTCACCCTAATTTTCTGTCAATCAAGGATCCTCCCGTATCTCTGTTCTGGAGACTGTGGCAGAGTCCGGTCTCGGCTGGTGGTGGGTAGATTTCCAAACGTTGACGCCTTGCTATGTGTCTAAACCAACCTGGGATAGGGGGGGGGGGGTTTACGGGACATGAGCCTTAGCTAGATCTGCTGTAATGGCGCTTAGATTGCATCCCTGAGAGGCTAAACAACAATAGTCCTTCAGGCTGATGCGCGCAGCCGTTTGGGCGTGCATCCTCACCCTGACGGAACACAGTATGCTGCCCTCGTTACTTGTTCGCAGTCAGCTGACCTGAACAGATGCGTCCATACCTACGCGCAACAGCCCCCCCCCCTCTGTTCTGCCCCTCAGGGAGATATTCCGCCCGACCCTGAGCAGCCTATCCCTGTCGGAATATCCATCAACCTCATGCCACGAAGAGCTGACCCGAGCGACGTACCGCAGGGATTCTTACGTCTGATCGCCGTACCTTCTGATCTTAGTTTGCTTATTTTGTAAGGTTAGTTAGGCAGGTCCTCTAATGAGCCTAGAAGGCGCTAAAAGGTTAGGTTCACCCATCCTATATCAAGGGGAGCAGCGCCCTCAGAAGGGTCCCAAAGGACACCTTAGCTGTATCAAGGCCTTTGAGACGTATTTTCTTCGTGCTCATTTTGTTTCCTTCTACTTTCATTTTTTTTTTCTTTTTACTAATGATGCGTTATTGTGTAATGCATAGAGTTAGGTTAGCTTAGGTCCATCCTGTACTATGGGGCTAGGCAACCCCCAGGGGGCTTGTGTGGGTTACCTCAGCTATTAGCTAGGCTAGGTTTGAAAAGCGACTGCGCTTGCTCCATGATTCTCCGTCCCTTTATTGCTGCTAAAACACTGGTATATATACTTCACGTCTTGTTGCCGTGTAGGTTACCTTAGCCATTATCTAGGCCTTCTGGACTTCTCTCCTTCGTGCCCACTTTGCTTCCTTCCCGATTTCATACTCCTACTTGCACATGCTTTATCTGTTCTTCATCTTCTTTCCCGACTTGCTATTCCCATGCGCGTTGATTCTGTGTGGTGGGAACACCTTCGTGCATTGGTTCCCCGTTTCTCTTGGCATACTATATGTCCCTTGCTCTTTCCTCTGTGATATCCTTCTGCTCGGAAACGGAGGCTTAAACTTCCTCAACTATAACTAACTACTGTGTAGTTATTTTTTCCCAACCGGCTGCTCTGACGCATGCATTCCACCTTTTGTTGCGCTACTTTGATGGGAAGCAGAGCCGGGACCGGGTGCGCATTCATTTAACATGTGATCCCGAGCCGAGGTTCTCCGGTTTTGCTTTCAGACCCTCTGAAATGCACCGCCTTCTTCTTGACCTGGACCCCTATGGAGGCACTGGTCCATCGTGTATGTTTCCTTTCTTTCTTCGGAGGGTGGCTGGTGTGCTTGCAGTCCCGCTTGTTTCCGTCGCATGTTGTGGCTGGGCTCTTTTCCGGAGTGCTGGCGTGTCGCCCATGTGACGCCTGTTCCGAAGGGCTCAGTTTTATCCCGAACCTCTGATTATAGACCCATCTCGATCACACCTGTTTTGTCGAAAGTTTGAGAGGCTGGTTGCATCGAGATTGGGTTGTTTTCTTGAAAAGCAGGGTGTCCATCCCCCAACACTGTATGGATTTCGTAAGCGCTTGGGAACTGGCGATGCTCTGCTTCACATTTCTCATGTGCTGCAGCTGGCTCTTGATGGGGTCATGAGGCGAGGTTGGTACAGTTTGACTTCAGTGCTGCTTTTGATCGCGTGAATCACCTTTGGATGCTCCATAAGCTGAGATTAATGGGTATTGGGGCTTTAGTTCTCGCGGTATTTAGTCAATTTTATCTGACAGACGTCAATCTGTAGTTGTTGATGGGAAGAGGAGTGAGTTTTTGGATTTGGTTTCTGGTGTCCCACAGGGTAGTGTTCTGGGCCCTTTGTTGTTCATTGTGTATACGGTAGATCTGTTTCATCTTGTTAATAATTTATTTTTTGGTTACGCTGATTATGTTACTTTACTGGCGGTTTGCGATTATTCTAGTGAAGAGTAGAGGTTTCAGAATCCATTCAGCATGATTTGGAAGTGATTAATTTCTGGTGTTCTAGGTGGGGGATGAGGCTAAATGCGGGCAAGACTAAGACCATGCTCGTGTCCAGGTCGCGCACAGTGGAACCTCCTTTTCCTACACTCATACTGGATGGTGTATCACTTCCTGTGGTTGATGACTTGGTAATCTTGGGTGTCAATTTTGATTAAAAGTTGACGCTTGAGCCTCACATTCGTTCGGTTGCCTCCCGTGCATCGCAGAAAATTGGTCTTATGAGGCGTGCATGGAGGGTGTTTGGCTCGGTAGAATTGGCACGTCGCTGCTTTAACTACTTTGTCCTCCCTCTTCTGGAGTACTGCTCTGTAGTCCGGGGTGCAGCTGCCGATTGTCACCTGTGTTTGCTAGACAAAGTGATTCGTCGATGTGCGTTCATGTTAGGTGGTGTTGTGCCCTGTGATCTGGCGCATCGTCGCAGAGTTGGTGGGGTCTGTTTTTTGTGTAAAATCTATAACTGCCCCAGTCATCCACTGTCGGAGTATCTTCCGGATCCACTTGTTCGGGTGAGGTATACTCGGCGTACTGGTGCTCTTCATGAGTTTGCCTTGGAACTGTTGTGATGCCGTACGGGCCAGTGTTCCCGTTCGTTTTTCCCATCGAGTGTGGATGTTTAGAATGGTCTTGATGGCTCTGTCTTTGCTGGTGCGGGTATTGGCAGCTTTAAACGATCTGTACACAGAGCTATTCTGTGATCTTGGATCTTCTTTTTTTCATTCTTTTGTTTTCTTTACTCGCTGGGCTGGTTGCGTGGGGGTTTGTTTACCTCATGGAGTTTCTCCGTTCCCACGTCGCCAGTCTGTAGTGATTTAATAATAATAATAATAATAATTACTAACACCCGGCGAATCGACTCAGAGAGCGAGTCCCACCTAGACGACTCCTTCAAAGGCGTCTGAGACTAAAAACAAGCTAGACTTCGATTTAAGGAGCGAAATGTAAGGCAACTGTTACCTCTGAGCAACCTGTTTGAACCAGAGCCTAAGTACCCTTCATACCAATCTATCACATTCCCCGGACAAACCTTAGCCCTTCAGTCAAAATCCTCGCGGTGGATAATGCGTTGAAGAGCAAGGTTGGACGTGCACGAAAAGTCACAAAAATATCTCCTAATACTTTTCTTGTGGAAGCTCGTTCGGAGCAGCATAGCAGAAAACTTCAATCTATTAAAGAGCTAGCCTAGCTACCTGTTACTTCGGAACTGCACAAAACTCTAAATGAAACGAGAGGCACCATCGTCTGTGAAGCCTTGGACCGGAGCACGGCGGAAGAAATGTTGCGTACCTACTTTCAGAAGCAAGGGTGTCACCAAGGTGGAACGAATGAAGAGGAAGCAAGATGGAATACTAATCAACACTCATCGATATATCCTCACCTTCAATTGAACAAAACTACCTGCACTCTTTAAAATAACAGAATTGCATCACGAACCAATTAGCATTTATATACCTTCGCCAATGAGATGCAATCATTGCCATCGATTGAGACACACCAAAAAGTGGTGTCGCTGCAAGATCGACGGCTGTGCTGGATGCGGAGAAGATCATGTGGTTGCAAACTGTACCAACCCGCCGAAATGCATTAACTGTGGCGGACAACACCGTTCAACAGATATAAATTGTGACAAATATAAGTTCACAGTTGAGGTACTTGTGACCCGTGCTCGGGAACATATCCCCCATAGTGAAGCACTCGAAAGAGTGCGTAAGAGGTACCGAGCTGAGAAAAGAACCAACAGCTTCGCACCTAGAATAGGTGGTAATCGAGGAGGCCACGCCCCAAAGCGTGGGAAATTAGCTTCATATCTTGGAACTTACAAGCCCTCAGGGGCATATTGTGGCGGGCCCTTTCCCTGCCACAATATGTTTTGGGCATCACGCACCCAAGGGTCCCGAGTGCCTTCTCCGCGGGGGATGTAGCATCTGGCCGCAGTTCCTGCTGACGAGGTTAGTTTTGTCAAGTAAGGTAGGCTCTCAAATCTTCCCCTTCTGTTTCGGGAGGTGGGCTGCCGATCGAGATGGCCGACATATTCCCGCTAGACTTCTACTTTCTTTTATTTCGTTTCCTTCCCCTGTGCGGCGTAACTGAGCGACAGCGTTCAGCCGCACCCGGGGGTTGGAGATGCTCAACTCGCGCCTTTTTCCTGTCAGTAGGGCACTGACCACTCTGAGACCTACCGGCAGAAAAGCCGAGACAAAAATCATTGACAATTTGAAACGCGCCCTAGTCGGGCACGAGCCTGTGGTTAAACACAGGAATAGTTCGGCGCGATATAGGCAGTGTGCCACTGAAGCGCTAGTAAAAACTTCTACTACTACTACTACTACTTGGAACCTACAATCATCTAAAACCATGTTTTCAGAACTCAAACTCATTCTCCGTCATGAACAACCCGCATGCGCGTGTCTTCAAGAAACATGCATCAATAACAACGTAGTATCACCATCTTCTGGATATCTACACTTACCCGCTCTACCTACTGTATAAAACCCATCCCTCTGCGCACTGCCTTACAGGCGTGCGCTGTTCAGGTCTTCGTTCGAAGACCCATAACGATCTGTTCTATATACTTGCCGCATATCCCGTTTACTGCTGATGAACTATCAGGGTTTGCAGACCAGTTGCCTCGCTCATTCCTGTTAATGGGCGATGTTGAAGCATGCACACCCAACCTACCTAACCTTTCTCCTCATTGCATACAACAGAATCTATAGCAATCATGAATTCCCAACCGTCTGGCATACAGCCGTTGTGATTCCTATCCCAAAGCCAAACAAGGACCGCTCGCAGCCAGCTAACTAGCGACCAATCTCACTTACTAGTTGCCTCTGCATGCTCTTTGAGCGAATCATTGATCATCGATTCATTTGGTATCTGGAAAAAGAACAACTCATTTCCCCAGTCCAATCGGGATTCAGATGTAATGGAAGGCCCACTGATCAACTGGTGCAGCTGGAGAGGGATGTGCTGAGGGCCGTCTCTTCGCAGAACCACACAGTCGGTGTTCTTTGACACCCAAAAAGCGTACGACACTGCCTGAACTTATGGAATTGTGAATCAACTTCATACCTTAGGAGTGCGTGGCTCAATACTCGCCTTTATTTCAAATCTTCTGGTCCAACGAAGCATCGAGTTCGTATCAACGCCGCTTTATCTGCACCAGTCAATCTAACGAGAAGAAGCTTTCAGGGGGGCGTTTTATCGTGCACCTGCTTCGTGATTGCTGTTAACGATCTTTCATCCTACCTCCCTCACACTGTGAATGCGACACTGTATGTAGACGATTTCATTATCTACGAGTCAGATACACACCTTCGGTACATCGAAAGACAATTGCAAATGGCAATAGATGACCTACGAAGCTGGACGGATCGCACGGGATTGATTTTTTCCCCAGCCAAAACTGTAGCAATGCACATTTGCCGTGTGGTCCATTGCCCAAAACTCGTCGTAAATCTGTCCATGCAGGGTCACCCCATCGAAGCAGTAGAATCCTACAAGTTTCTGGGTATCACAATCGATAAGTATGTGCTGGAAACAACACATCCAAGAACATACCTACATACCTGCATGCAATCTCTGAATTTCCTTAAACACCTGTCGCATAAAACCTGGGGTGCAGACAGAAAGTCACTCCTACGATTATATCTCGTGCTAATCAAACCTAAACTGGACTATGGGTGCGAGGCTTATACCTGCCCCACTCTTCTAGAAAGTCTGGAGCCAGTCCAGAACTCAGCTCTACACATATAGCTACGGGGGCAATCTGTACATCGCCAATTCTCAGCAGCCTACGAGCAGATACAAGCATCAAGCCACTCTACCTCTATTGAGATGTCAAACTACTCAACTACTATGCAATACTGCACTACATATAACTTCTCGCACCCGTTATACCTTGATCTAACGGCGGCAGACGACAGCCCTCGCCCCCGTCTCCGACACTTTACACAGCGGATGCTGTACTTCAGCAGAGACTACAATTTAACACTAGATCTTAGCCTCCACGAAACTTATCCACAGACGTATCTACCTGAAATACCTAATCTGCATGTATGCAGAACACTGTTCTCCACTACTGAAGAATCGGACGCCACCACACGTTTTCCGTGGTGTCTTCCTGAATCATGTTGCCACTCACAACGACTCCACCTATAATTATACGGATGGGTCAAAAACTTCCGAAGGCTTGAGTTTCTCATCTGTTTCTCCTACCCGTCAGTACGCTCGTGTATAGTGAAAAATTTCACATCTGTGTTTACATCTGAACTTCTTGGAATTGGCTTTGCCGTGCGACACGGCACACAGTGCGACTCTCGCTCAATTGTTATAAGTGACTCCCGTAGCGCAACTGCAGCTATAGAACAACTGGTTCAGGAGACCAGAAACGAAATCTCTGCGAGTGAGCATGAGGTCCACCTCTGCTGGGTCCCCAGTCACGTGGGAATATCCTTGGCAATGAGAGGGCAGATACGCTTGCCCGTGATGCTGTAGCAACTCGCGTGCTTTCGAGCCTGTCCCAATACCACGCTCCGACTTTTAGCGTCACTCCCAAAGAATTGTGTGGCACGAATGGTACGAAGAGTGGGAAACGGAAGTGCCAGCTGACAACAAATTGAACATTGTAAAACCACACTTAGATGTTAATCTGACTTTGAGAATAGAGCATGAGAAGTCAAGCTGGCAAGACTAAGAATTGAACATACACTAGCAACACATGGCTTTCTACTGAGAAATGCCCCATTACCCTACTGTCTAGATTGCCTTGTGCCGCAATCTGTATATCACATATTGATCGAATGTCCCTCAATAATGGATGAACGCAGAAAATACCGTGGTCCTGGACCCTATTTCCTTACTGGTATATTTTTTCAGAAGCTTTCTTCATATCGAGGACTACTATGACAATTTTTACAAAATATTGACTTGTATAGAAGTATATAATTCCGTAAACCCGTGACTTAAACTACAGAAAATAAATACCCTATATTTTACGAAGCTCTCTTGTTATGACAGAGATACACTATTGAAATGCCGTTTTGAGTATCAGTGGTGGTGAAAAAGTTTTAATAATAATCAAAGGTAACGTACTGTATAAAGATTTGAGTGCTACTCTCATCAGATGCAGCATATCAGCCTGTTTTGTCTAACACTTCCTTTCTTTTCAGGCTATGGAGCTGCTCGACAAACTTCTGGTTTTGGATCCTAGCAAGCGCATCAATGCGACAATGGCCTTGGACCACGACTTCTTCTGGAACGACCCGCTACCCGCCGACCTGGCGACCACTCTGTCCCACCACAACACCAGCATGTTCGAGTACCTCGCCCCTGCCCGCAACCGGCGGGCGGCCATGAAGCAGGCCGGCGCTCAGCAACAAGTGTTGCAACCTAGGAATCAGGACAACATTTCTTCCTACCAGGAGAGAGTTTATTGAAACGCTACAGCTTTGCAATAGGAGGGAGGGGTTTGCCGGGCAGAAGGGTCTATTGAATTGTACTATTTTGTTGAATGTTCTTTCCCTGTAGTCATTATATCTGCCTGGCAGGCGAGGGGGTTGTGTACGTACAGTAAGTTTTGTTGGTAGTCAATATGTGTGTGTGTGTGTGCCGGAGCAGAGGGTTAATAATTTCTCTTAAGCTTTCCAGTGTAGTCAGTACGTGCCGCTCTGAGCTGCATGAGTGTGTATGTATATGTGTGATAAGATGCTTCCGGTCTGCGGCTGTGTAGTGCTTCTTAGGGATTAACATTAGCTAAGATGCATCTATATTTTGTGAGTGTACTTGACTGCGCGAGGCAGCCTTCACTCCCTCGACTGTGCTCTCCTGGCAGATGAGATGCTTTCTGATGCCATATTGTCAACATTTGGTTGTTTGCTGTTTCACCGCTGGTGTTGTGCTTGGGATGTTTTCCTGCTCATTATAAGGTCAACCAACGCCTTTTCTATCTCAGAGTAGCTAGCTGACTCTGTTATCTTACCTTCCGTGTGCTTGTTCAGTAAAATGATTTGTGAGCCATAGGCGATATAGACAAGCTTATGGTGGACGTTCCTTATACATCTCTCTTGCTTTTGCTGTTTTTGTCTGATGTTGATCATACTCATTCGGTCCTGGATGAGTTTTTGCTGCCCTCAGGGGCTTATTCTGGCAGGCCCTTTCCCTGCCACAATATGTTTGGGCATCACGCACCCAAGGGTCCCGAGTGCCTTCTCCGTAGGGGATGTAGCATCTGGCCGCAGTTCCTGCTGAGATTAGTTTTGTAGAATTAGGTAGGTCCTCTATATTTCCCCTTCTGTTCCGCCAGGTGGGCCGCCGAATGATGGTGAGCGACCCGTCTCATGGAACTCCTATGTGCTCCCGTGAAGGGGGGGGGGGGGCGGCGGCACGGAAGGGACCCCCCAGCACGAGTGTTCGCTTTCTTCTGTCCTCTTCTTTTTTTTTTGTTTTTCGTCTCTTCCTGCGCCGCATGGTGAGCGATTACGTTCGGCCGAGCAGCGTAGGGTTAGAAATGCTCGCGCCTTATTTCCTGCCAGACATGGTGCACCTCGCCGAGATTGTACTAAGAGAGCTAATCTGAATTCGGTTCAACTTCTAAACTATATTATAGAAAATTGGATCGCTGTTATATAATCATCTCGTATCTAATACGACTGGAAAGCCCTCATTATAATAATACTGCGAGTTACTCAGTTGGTCGGCAACTGCCAGTCCATTTGGGTTTTGTAGGATTATAAGGTAGCATTTCATAGTCACTTCTCAGGATTGGGACAGATGTTCTTTTTTCTTTGCCAACACTGACAGCATAGACCGCAACAGTACTTGACTCTTAGGTCCAAAAGTGGCCCCTGACGCTGGCGGGCAAAATGGGAAAAAGGGGATTTTCTCAAGAGCTGTTATGAACATGTCCAGACATGGTCATGCTGGCAAGCGTCCAAGTGCGTCCCCGCCGGATCCAATATACCTTTCCTGCAAGAAAAATGTTGGGTACCTTGCAATTTTTTCTTCAGTATTAGATAGGGTTAAAAGAATAGCTCTTGAGAAAATCCCATTTTTCCGTTTCCGACTTTTGGCCGCCATCGTCAGACCTAAGAGTCAAGTAATGTTGCGGTCTATGCTTACAGGATTCAATTCGTTGCTACTGATGTCGTCTCCCTATGACATTATAATTTTTTGCAGCCACAAGCACCTTCCTTCTGTCGAAGCGATCACTGTACGCTCCAAGTTCTGGCTTTAAAGGTTTTTTTTGAAATGCGCACTGTAAGGAGGCATAATAGTCAGTCAGAAGTACACGCGATGAACAGCAAACACTTTCACAAGGGCCGTGGTTTGTTTAGTTCCTAAAGGTATAAGTTCGGTGCTTGGTTTTTGAAGCTTTCTATTAAGGACTTTTTTAATTTTGGGATAGACTTGACCTCTTGAGAAAAGGTGTTTTAATATTGTGTACCTATCAATTTGGAAATAGTTCGTTTTTAAATAATTATAAACATGTATATTAACGCTGTCATAAATTTGATGTATGTAATTGACGGAAAGGTTTTCCTTTTAGATATGCAGTACCTCGCTTTGGCTGCTTACTGGGCTACATTTTGGAAAATCGTCATTTGTTGTCGTTACTCTAGACTTCTGCAGTATGTAGAAGTTATCCCTTATCATTTTTTTAGGCGAGATTTATATTAATTGGAAACAAACGTGCTTCATTCAGGGTACTTAGGATCTTTAACAAATACGAGCTTGGAAAACGTGACTCTGGATCTATATTCAGTCGATACTGTCAACGCGAGGGCTTTTTGTCACACGCGAAGTTAATGCACTTAGACCGGAAAACTATGTTAGGAAGAATTTAAAAATAATTTGTACTGCTTAGGAAATAATGCAGAATTTTCCCTGGTAATTTTCTTATTTACTTAATTTTCCTGCGTCAGTATTCTTAGCTTACCAGAAACTTTAGATGCCTTCCTAAAAAAAAACAAGCTCTAGTTGCCACACAAACAAGGGGAACTGCACAGATGGACGATATGTACGGCATTATCGAAAGAGAGCAAAAATTAGTTATTTTTTCATGGAGCTAACTGAACCTCGATGTCTACCAACTCTAACACATCATCGAATGACACTCTTCCAACCTTTAAACTCCATAATACTTTACCTATTTCTTGAATAATAACGCCATGATTGGCGAATGAATAGATCGCTGTTATGCAACTAATATCGTCCTGGTATCGAATACGGCGGAAAACCCTGAAGATAATAACTACAGCTTGTCTGAGCCGACACGTGAATTAAATACCAGATAATACGAAGACTGCTGCGTGCACCTGACAGAGTAGCTTAATTTAAGCCAGTTATTCCAATGAGGCGGAAAGTGGGCGAGCGGTGTCACCTGGTTAAGCAGGAAGGTTTGTTGTCCCGTCACAATGTCTTTAACTCTGCTCGTGGCATGTGGTGGGGACTCAATTGCAATGTCCTGTATGTAGTTATACGGACATTTTCCGATGTTGTAATCTCTAAATTTCCTATTCTGTCCCGCGAGGTGGGCCGCCGATCGAGCTGACGGACTTTTTAGTGTGGGGCTTTTACCTTCTCCCATGCGGAGGGCTACGGGGTGGCCGTCCACTCGGGCGCTTCTGTCTTCTTCTCTTTTCGTCCTTCATTTCTTACCGCCTGAGCACAACGTTGTGGTTCCGGCTGTAAGCCGAGTGAATCAATTTAGATCGCTATTGATCGTCTTAGATTCGGAAACAGCGGGACAATACCAATATAATAATAATGTAATATCAACCATCCCTGCCAACCTTACCGATTGTTTCGAGCGTTTCACAACGAGGATTGTTGCATTGGGCTACAATTTCACTTTTAAGGTTAGTTAGTGTACATAATTAATAATTCGCCTTCATTAGGTTTTCTATCGATGCCGGTGAGCTGCTTGGTCCTGCTAACGACTTCGTATTTACGGCTGTGGACAAAATTAGCCTTCGTATGAGCTTTTGTGTTTCAGTTTCCTACCTCATTTTGTGTACAGCTGGTGACATGCCCTCATGGGTATTTTATGACGGGCCCCATCCCTGTCGTAATATATGTGAGCCTTACGACCCCAGGGGCAAACCTGAGTACCTTTTCTGCAGGGGATGTTGCATCTGGCCGCAGTTCCTGCTGACGAAGTTAGTTTTGTAAAGTTAGGTAGGTTCTCTATTTATTTTTTTGTTCCGCGAGGTAGGCTGTCGATCGAGATAACGTACCTAGTCCGCAGGATGCTCTCATCTCTCTCGTGTGGAAGGCCGTGAAAGAGGCCGACCACTCGAGTGTCTCCGACTATACTTTGCGCCTTGTTTCCTGCCCGTAGTAGCGCACGTAGGCCACGCGACAAATTATGTGGTATTTAAATACTACACACTCATCTCTGTTGGAACGCCTGAGTTGCGGCTACGGAGGTTAAACAAAGTGTCATAATAATAAGCTGGTGACATTTTCTTCCAGAATACCCATCCCGGAACCGGTTGGCTTATTATTTTTGTGGTTAAAAGTCGTGACTCAGGCTCGACACCTGCTGTCAGACCCGTGCCAGACTTGTAGACTTTCATTTCC
Source organism: Parhyale hawaiensis (assembly GCA_001587735.2). Lineage (NCBI taxonomy): Eukaryota > Metazoa > Arthropoda > Malacostraca > Amphipoda > Hyalidae > Parhyale > Parhyale hawaiensis. The sequence goes on along the minus strand of LQNS02277275.1, from coordinate 5,548,630 downwards.
TTGGTTTAATGGCGATATATTGGAACTGGTGCGTGTGGGACGGGCCGTCCGTGCTGCCCAGCCCTAGATTTGGTTCGGCCCATTACATCTGTGCTAGACCTTGTCAGCTGTATGGCGGGGTTTGATGGTAGACCCCGTCTGTGCGTGAAATCGGTTCGGTAGTCCGTCTGCTCTCCTGTCTTCGTTGGTGCCCATTATATCTTGTGGGTGGTCGCGCCCTCCTGGGTATCTTTAAGGTTACCTTAGCCTCAGCTAGGAATTGGACGTCTTTTCTTCCTGCCCACTTTGCTTCCTTCCATCTCCTGGCTCCTACTCATCTATCTGCGTTTTGTTCTTCCTCTTCTTTCCAGACTTTCTCCTGCCATGCCCGTTGATTCTGTTCGGGAACACTCGTGTGCATGGGTTTCATATTTCTCTTGACGTGCTGTATGTCCCTCGTTTCTGCCCCTGTTAGATCTCCTTGGTAGTGAAGACGGAAGCAGAAAATACTCAGTATTCAATTCCCATTTGTGGAGCACGCTTTTCAAGCCAAGTTTTCTACATCAAGCTGGGTTGGTCATGGGTGATGAGTTTGCGCTTCCATCACGCATCGCCTCATTAGCAATATTAAAATTGATTCGTACTATATTATGATAAGAACCTATTATAAGCGCAAAGGTGATAATAATACGTTTTTGTCACCAGCAGTTGTACGTTTACCAGTTGCATGTGACTTGGGCTGTGGAACTTTTCCCTAACCAACTTGACTGTGCTGGCGCCCTGTGACGCCTCTTACTGCGCTCACTGGATTACGTTTGTATTTTCAAACAGTAGATGAGAATCATTGATAGGATATCTGTGATTTGCGAGTGTGATCTTTAACACGTAGGTATGCTTACTATTCTTATGGAGACCAGTGGATTGCTGACTTGCAATGCGCTCACAAGTTCCCTGCTCAATTAAAGCTAGCTTTCTCTTAAGGGTAAATTGTGTAGTGCTGTAAACATGCCTTCCAAGTAGCGAAAATTGCGTTTTTTCTGTTCGTGGTCCCCACTGAGCCACCCGCTCTGAGCGTTTGGAATTAGGATAATATAATCGGTAACTTAGCTACATATCTGTTGCGTCTATACTTTCTAGGGAGCAGAATGGCTTGTTTATGTTGGTAGTATCCAGCTATTGTTCACTCAGTGTATTAATTTTTTTATACTGCTACATAGAATCTCACCTGCGTGTTATCTCCCTAAATACACATGGTATTCGCAAACTTCATTGCTACTGTGTATATGGGCACTGATCATTACGTCTTCAGGTAGTTGCGTTTCCCTAAAGCGCGGCTGGAAAACATACTTGTCTTTCCATAGCAATCATTTCAGCAGTTCTGACTGCTGCACCACGCTGTCACTACCATGGCATGTTAGACGACGACACGCAGAAGCCTGCGCCGCCATCCACCGACTATTCGGTCTCCTCTACTGGTATTATCCATGTTTATTCGGGTTGGATTGGCGTTTCACGTCCGATGTGCTGCTGTAGAAGACAGAGTTCGGTCATATTCTTTAGGCTGTTTCTGTATGGCAGATTAAGCGTTGAATGACGAATTACAGCGTCCCTTACTAATGAAAGTGTATACTTGATGCTCTGTGTATCGATATCGTAGATCTACTCTTACCAGCGCCCGATTTCAGTAGGGTGCCTGGTATGTATTATGATGTATCAGATGGCCTCGGTGCTCATTTAGTATTGACGTATATCATATCCTGTTGTGGGTTAGCTCGTAAGCCTGTCTGTGGTGTTTAGTCTAATAATTATGGAACTTCTTACTGACTCGAAGCGCTGGAAGCCGACATGATCATTAACCTCTTTGTTGTTGCCGTCGATTCTTTTTTCTGGTGCTGGGCTTTCACGTAACGTTCACCAATTAGCTTCTTGTCGGAGAGTGTCGTGCAGATACGGTGTTATTCCTGCGAAAGTTGTATTGGCGGGCTAATATGCCTAGTGCAGTAATTACCTTGAGTAAATCGAAGGAGTTACTGCACTAGACATATTTGCGCTCCTATAAGAGGTTGGGCGCGCCAGATTTTTCGCCAGTTTCTTAACGCACTCCCTCAACAGGTAGTTGCTGCTGATGCGTCAAGGTACGCGATGTTATTCTCTTTATTATTTCGCCGTATCTCTGCACCTGCTGCCTCTGCGGCCTGTCTACACCTGCGGGTCCTCAGGAACATCCGCTGCGCTGTGTCCCACACAGTATCTGTGGGCCTCGTATGCCGTAGGGATGGGGGGGGTTGCTCCCCCCCCCCCCCGAGATCGTACCATCACGCAGCCATGTTGGATGCTTGGTTATGTTGGGACCACATTAGGATGTCAAATCCTCAGCTTACGTATAGACTATCAGGTCGCACGTTGTCGAACTTAACAACTCTCCAGGGGTATCCTGGCCACCGACTATCGCATTGGGACGACGTGCTAGCTGAACGCCCTGTCGTAAGCTGAGCGTGCGATTGAACCGCCCACAAATGAACACAGGTCGCGGGTGTTTATTTCTTCATCAAACTTGCGAGAATATGTGCGACAGAGCGATGGTGCCACTGTTAATCGCATGTTTCTTTACGCTGCATGTTCGTAGCCACAATACCAGTGTTATACGTGGCCATAGGGTTAGTTTAGTTTAGGTTCGTCCATCCTATGGTATGGGGCTAAGCAACCCCAGGGGGCCCGTGTAGGTTACCTCGGCCATTAGCTAGGCCTTCGGGACGTGTCTCTTTCGTGCCCACTTTGCTTCCTTCCCGATTTCATACTCCTACTTACTTATGCTTTATTCTGTTCTTCCTCTTCTTTCCCGACTTGCTGTTCCCATGCGCGTTGCTCCTGTGTGGCAACACCTTCGTGCTTGGGTATCCATTTCTCTTGACACACTATATGTCCCTTGCTCTTTCCTCTGTGATATCGTTCTGCTCGGAAACGGAGGCCTAAACTTTCTAACTATAACTAATACCAGTGTTATGTCTCCAGCTAGCCCCGCTCATTTTCACCGAAATTTGAAACGGATTGAGACTACTGCTCATATCCGTTACAATAACGTTGCTAGGTCAGAGACCCTAGAGACAGCAATGCCCCGGTGGTCATAAGGGAGGTGTGAGGGGTGTTTTATATAAGTTGTGAGTCTGTGTATTTTTTTTTGTCTGTAGTTTCACAAAGGAGTGGGACATAAGATTTGACGGCTGTTGTTCTCAGGGGCGGTACGTAGGTTGCTGATAATGACGGGTCACTTATCCCTTCGTCGCAATCACGGCCTGTTCCTCCGGTAAAAGACCATGCTTCTGAATGTCTTTCATGCCTGTCTTTTTTTTTCGTCTCTTTTTAACTGCCCTACGTTCTTTTCTAAACACGAATACCTTATCTGTGAGATCGATTGTTGCTACCTTCTCAACTCACTCTGCGATATTTTCCATTGAAATCAACCTGCAGAATTTGTTGGTAAAATGAGTGTTTGTGTGTCCCTAAGGCGCTCTGCATTGCCAGGACCATTTTCTACATAACAGGGACTTTAAGTCCTCGCATGACGGAAGAAAATCAGGTGCTATTTCACTCGTAGAAAGTGGTGCTCTACTCTGGTGCCCTAGGAGCTTCTATAGAGAAGGAGGGAGCCTTGCGGCCCATTGACAGATTCGTCAGCGAGTCAACCAGCTGTGAGACGCGTTCATGAATTGCATTGGTGGAAGTGATGGGGGAGCCGTGAGTTTCACGGGGGAGCAGCAGCAGGCAAACCGAGTTACTGATATACGATTGGTGCATAAGCAACTGGCTGCAGCCATAAGAGACTCGTAAGCTTCACAGGACGAGGCTCCTGGCTCCCTCCTCTCTATAGAAGCTCCTTGCTGGTGCCGCGTCTACTGACTATTAGTTAGTTGTCTGACACCAGAGTATGTTTCTGTTGTATATAGTCTACCTTTCCAATATTTCTCCGTTAAATATATCTCATTTGCATCCTACTCCTATTGATCATTGTTTCCAAATTTGCTTTGGCAAAATTAATGGATACTTTATTTATGCACGCCTTTGTTTGTTCGTTCCACGCTGACATTCTGGTCTCGCCAGTGCCACTCGGGGTTTCCTGCGCGCTTCAACTACCTACTGAAACAGAGCGGGCCTTTTCCTCCTTTTCTACAGTGGAACTTCCCCTGACATGCCTACCTTATTACCGGGAATAAGGTATTTACTTGTAGTCCGAGACAGTTGAAGGGAAGACGGTGCACTTAATTTCCAACCTTAACTCCAAAATTTGGTTCCCATCATATCTAAAGTCTGCCGGGGCTGAGTCTGCTCCATCGGAGGACTAATACGAGAAGTGCAGTAATGTCTTAATTATACCTAAGGATATACTGCAGTAGACATATTAGCCCATCCATTGACACTATAAGCACCTTCAGAGACTATGAACGACAGCATATTATTACTTGTTCAGCCCGTTATCGAGCAGATTATCTTCTATTGTTATTTCCGTACTACTACTACTATTCACTATAACTTTCCCCAGCGCTCGGTGAAGGGTTAACGCTGTAAGGACCGACTAAAATAACGGATCCTCTTAGGAATAGCGGTATCTAATACGTCCATTGCGAAGGACACTGGTCCCTACAGGGTTAAATATCAGTGATCCAACTGGTAGGCAAGTGAAGGCTATAGTATGCAGTCGGCGCAGCATGGGAACTACTGAAATCTGACGACAGTGCTCTGTGTGCTTATTGCTTGCAATTATGCCCATGAAAGGACGGGACCCGCGTGCTGGCCGCTGCTGGACTTCTTAGCGATACCTCGCTCATTAATTCATTGAGTGGCGCAGGACACGTCCTTCCCGTTGGAATAACATCGTAGGAAGTGTAAAAAAAAGCACGCTTGTCCTTGATGTGTTAAAGTGAGCCATATTTTTTACCCTGTTAGCTCGTTTTGTGAATCACCCGCTCGCTACGCGAGGTTCCACTGTATTTATGTTTCCTCTACCCTGGAACACTCAACTTGAATCGGGTTACTACTTGCACTATTTTAATTATGTGTCGCGGTGGGGTGCCAATTGTATGGCGCGTGATAAACGTCATTGCCCATTTATATTTCCCAAGCGCAGTTAGTCAGGGTCCCCATTTGTGCTTACACCTGTTTGGCACACCTGATGTTTTTCAACCGCACGCAAGTCTCTGTGTTGGGTCATTCCAAAATGACGAATTTCAACACCAAAGAACGCTGTCGGAACACCTCTTGCGAACAAAACTGCTCGGCGTTTCTTCACTCCCTAATCTCTCTTTCCAGTAACTCTATTCTGTCAGAGCTCGCCGTGTTGTCTTCTTTCACAGCCATTTTGTTCTCCACTCTCACACCCACTCCAGTGTATGCATGCATGATTGTGACAACTTCGCATAGGTTTGCTTTCAATGAATGTAGCTATTATTTATTTACGGGCCTGTCCTACAGCTTTTTAGTATTACTATGATTGTTATTATTAGCGGACCAAATAGTTATTTTCGTTGGTAACAGTTCTGTTGTTTATTGCACTAGCCTCTGTGAACAAGATAGTTGTAAGATCTTGATGTTTTTATTATTACTTTGCATGTTGATGGGGGGGGGGGTCCCGGTAGGGTCCCCTGTGCGTAGTCTTGACTCGTTTAACCAGACTGGGCGACCTTGCAGCGCAGCTTTTTTCTCCCGTAAGGATACAAGAGGATAAAGAAAAACTCCTAGTAGCAAAGCCACCCAACCTGGTTCGAGTAAGGTTAAGACCTCCGTCGTACTCTTATAACTTACTGACTCTTGGAACTACTGAATCTTGGTTCTCAGCTCAGCAGCTGCTGTGAGTGATGCCATTGCTGTTGCTGTAATCTACTTGCGTTTAGCTCTAAGGGCGTTGTATGCGGTTGAGGTATTATCGATTAGCTCGCTGCGAGACAGATAACTTAACTTGCTTAGCTTGAAATTATCTAAAACTTCAGTCGAGGTCTTTTGATTCGTCACTTCCAATCGAGTTTAAGGGCCGTAATCACAAACTGATTATGTTTGAGATGCGAGCTGCATCGCAAGTGTCGAATGAACAGCTCCCTACTGAAGTTCCAGTGGAATTAGATAGCTGGCGGCAGATGAATCAATAAGCCCATTCCCAGAAAAGACCCGAGACTCACGCTCGTGCCCTCTATGAGCTATTGCCATTGAAGCTCTGGAGATTAGACCCTCCCTCTCTCGCAGCTTGTGGATCCATGACGCCTTTACTTTGTGGTTCGGTCACGTGGGGTGTTGGGCCACAGTGTACCTGCCATGGGAACCCTTTACGCCCTCGCGACAATGTCGTCTCATCTAAATTTATACCTTCAGGAACAGTTTTGTTTTCCTAGTGTCAGGAGTGCGGTGCAAGATCCCTCATACTCGTGTCAGTTGGAAGATATTAGTTGACTGCGTGGTCACCACCTTTAGCTTTGTTCGGTGCCACTTACTCCAGTCGCCGTCGTTTTGAGAAGTATTTTCAGCGTCGAAAATTGTGTCAAAAATTCAATGTAAAAGCATTTTGGGGCGTAGAGGGTTTATTGCTACAGTAACGGGCTGTTACTGTGACGTTAGTTGAGGGTCCCACAATATAACTGAGTGCTAAGTTGGCCAAGTTCCTGACTGTTAACCATACCTTTAAACAGTCAGGAAGCTAATTATTATTGCCATCTGTGATACTGTCATCATTGTAAGGATTTTGTACAAGTTTTTCATGTAAACGACGATACAGGACTGTGAGATGCTAATATACCTGTTTCAGTGATGTCTGTCGTTTCTTTCACCTGTTATTATTCTTGTGTTTCCTATGCCTTTCACTTGATGAGATCACTCGCGTGTTTTAATTATTATTGAGGGAAATTGTTCAGTATTATATGATTTTAATATCTGCCAATAACTTCACTCCTGGCGATGCAGTAGTAGAGCATTGAATAGAAGACCCTTGAGAGAGTCCAGATACTTGCACCTGTCCTCTTTGGTCAGTCTGGGGTACTAGGGGAAATTGCTGAATTATCTTTGATGTTTGTGACACTGGTGCACTGGAGAATTTATTAAACAGGCATCTGAAAGGGTTAGTACCATCACATGGTTTGGTTTTGTACTTTTACTTCATTTTTCTTGATATGGTCAAAAATTGCAGTTGTAAATCACCAAGTAGTTTCTGCTCTGATCACGTAAGCTTATGAAGCTCACATCGTTTCGTCATCACTCAGTCACTATCAGCACTCAGAAACTGAATCATCCGAGGAGAGCAAGCCACATGATCTTCAAAAGTGGCATTATCTTGTAGTCTCAACCCAAGGTCCCTTAAAATTTGCTTTCTCTCGATTTCGCTCCCATCTCTCGTCGTGTAGGACGTATATTCAGTAAGGGAGAAGTTTTGCCGTAACGTTAAAGTTCAAATTTTGATTCGTTGAAGGTCATGTTGTTAACCGATGACCAGTGAAAGATGTTCGTTAGATCTAGTTGCACATTCCGTACGTCTGCCATTGATTGTACCGCTGCTAATATCCGTGTGTCATCAGCGAACGATGAGGGAACGGCAAATTTGCGTTGGTGCCCCATATCATTTATCACGATGAAGAAAAGTATTGGAACAGTGACTAGTTTTTTCAGTCACTGCTACGATCAATTTAAAATCAATGCTATAAAAACTCTACTATTTCGAGCATACCAATTCTCCTCCTACCTTACTTTCTCAAACGAAATTGACGTTCTCCGAACTTTCGTCAAAAATAACTTATCCGCACCATCTTCTGGACCACTACTGCAAATTGTTCCTAGACAAACTGGTCGACCCGGCATTAGTACACCCTCTGTCTCTAAATTAGACTTCTTTCATTCGCTTCCGTACTACAACCCAGCCTCTGTTAGTGCAGCAAACACATTGGAAATGTTCCTCTCTGAAGCTTACCAACATATAAACTTCAAATTTTCATACAAAAACACATTTACCATAGGATCCTACTTGAAATTTAAAGACAAACCACCCACACCGCTTCTGTCAAGTGTTGTCTACCGTTTAAAATGCAGAGGATGCATTGCCTAGTACATTGGCAGCACCAGACAATATTTCAAAGCCCACATTGACCAACATTTACGTGTATCCAGCCGAACCGGTCTACCGCTCGCAAAAAACTCACATTTAGCTCCCCGCGTGCATGCTGAGCAAAGCGACCATCCCATCAGCAAAAATGACTCCTCAATCATTGACTGTTCTAATCTAATCGAACTCACAACATTAGAATCACTTTATATCTATAGAACAAAACCTAGCCTCAACATTATGACATCAGCTGTACCTCTTCACACTATCCACGACTAACTAGCTCATCTGCCGACTGTACAGGAGCTGACATCCGGTCCCTTCTCAAAGCTCTGTTCATTCGGCGGATTTTAAGTACTCCCTTTACCAACGCATTATCTGGTACGTACGAAGTGTTTTGTTATAATTGGTGAAGGGACGTTTTGCTACTAGTGACTAGGATTTGATCTCTGGGATACAATTAGTATAATTGTATTCAAGATGAACTGCACCTTCCCGTGGTGGTACCGTTAGTATACCTACTTTACATCTCTCTTCTTTATTACTTCAGAGATATTTATTTTCTTGTTCCATCACAATGTGTAGTGTAGGTAGAACCAACGCAGTCAGCGCCCGGTCCTACCAGAGCGTGGTTTTCCCTTTTATTTGTTTATTTTTTGTTTCTGACCTTTTGATAGAAGGAAGGTCCCCGTTCGCGTGGAGGGGCGGACCCTTCGCGATCCTCCCCTCTTTTCTGCCTCTAAATGACGGACCGCCCCCCCCCCCTAATGAACTTGGACATGAACGACGATGCCTTCGAGCCGCCAGAGCCGGCCCCGTCGCGGCAATTCGCCGCGAGCGTGGGTGCGGGCACTGCGCCGAGTTCCGACCACGGACGCATTGATTATGAAATGTTGCCGTACCAGCCCCCCGGACGCACTGGCCGCAGGGTGGGCGGTAGGCGCCGACGCCGGTCGCGGCGGCGAGATCGCAGGCAGCTGAGGCAAGAACAAGATTCGAATTTCCCATTTAATTATGGAGCCCATTGAAACTTGAAACGCTTCTTTGATATCTCTACCAAAAAGGGAGACGACATCAGCAGTATAGATATCAGAGCTTACAACGACTTGCAGCGGACGCTGAGAGGCAAGCCTGCCAGGGTCACCGAGACGAGGGCCGGCACATTCCTAGTCGAAGTAAAAAACGAGCAGCAATCGAAAGCGATGACGAGCGTGAGGATGCTAGGGGGAGTTGAGGTCGCCGCCGCCCCCAATGATCGCCTCAACCAAATCAAAGGCACGATCTATTTCCTTGATAAGCCAAAATACACCGACGGGGATCTCCTCCAGGCCCTCTCAGAGTCCGGAGTGAAGAGCGTTTATAGGGTGAAGAAGAAGGAAAATGGTAGAGACATTGATACTCCCATTTATATCCTCACTTTCGACGCTCATACCCTCCCACCAGCAGTGGAAATTGGTTGGGTGAAGTGCCCAGTACGGCTCTATATTCCCCGCCCTCGCCGCTGCTTCAAGTACCAAAAATATGGACACGGAGCAAAAACGTGTCGTGAAAACATCCCCAATATGCCAAAATTGTGTAAGACCCCAACAACCATGTACCACACCAACCAGGTGTGCCAACTGCAGTAAACCACACCCAGCAAACTCACCAACTTGCAGTGTTTTCAAGTATAAACAAGAGATTCTGGCTACCCAGGCCAAGGAGCACGTTAGCTACGGCGAGGCCAGGAGACTGGTGGAGAGCCGCCAGGCCCGACCGCGCACGTCTTACGCTCGTGCTCTACGTGACTCTAGCGAGAGTGCGAGCGGTGCCCCGGACCCACCGGTGTGACGAAGGCTGCCGCCCCGCGCGTCTCTGGCTGACGGGGCAACACAGACTGAGGGACCAGCCTTGGAGGCACCTGGCGCTGCTGCTGCTCTGGGAGCCGCTGGGGCTTGTGCTGCCGGTCCTCCCTCTGTGCCCGTGACCACGTACTCCGCTGACGTCCGCTCTGCGCTCCCGGTTTCTCCCTCGGCTCCTGTTTGTGATTCTGCCGGTTCTTCCGCCACGACTGCGGCTTTAGCAGTGGTTGCGCCCGCTGTACCCCCTGATGACATTGTTGCGCCTATTGGCACGTCCCCTGTCGACTCCTCTATCGGGAGGTCTTGACTGAGGCGGGCTATATCTTGAGAAAGTGTGCCGCGGACAGGGAGACCCCCATCGTCCTTGCGGCACCTAGTTCTCCTCTCGACGAGGTCTTTGCCCCTGCGGTGCCGGTCGCCGGTGGGGCCGATGCTTCCGCCGCTGGTGCGGCCCGCGCGGGTTTTGCCGAGGCTGCCCCTGAACTTGTGGCCCCTGGCTCTGCCGGGGCCGTGTCGGCCTCTGCTGCGCCTGATTCTTGTGGCTCTGCTGGAGCTACTGCTGCGCCTGCGGCTTCCGGCTCTGCTGCGGCTGCCTCTGGCTCTGCTGTGTCTGTTGCTTCTGGTTCTGCTGGGGCTGTTTCTGAGCCTGTTGCCTGTGCTTCCGCTGGGGCTGCTCCTGCTTCTGCCGCGCGTGCTGCTCCCGGTCCTGCTGGAGTCGTTTCTGTCTCTGCTGCGCCTCCGGGTCTGGTGGGGCTGTTCCCGGATCTCTTGCGCCTGTTGCTTCCGGCTGCATCGCAGCCCAAGTAGCTGTGCCTCGGGAGGGGACGGACCGGACGGACATAAGCCGGATAAACCTACACAAAAATCGAAAAAGAAAACCACTACGGAACAAACACAATCAGTACGACTTTTACAGCTGGAGCGCTCCCGCGGAAACGCTTTCCGAGCAGCGATTCATCCCCCTCAACAAATTCTGTACCTTTTAAGATTCCGAAGAAACAACAGGATTTCCGTGAAACGTCTCGGGCCTACACGGGACGAGCAACGTCACATGTAGCCGGAGTGCGACGAGACTCCGACCGATAGCATCATTCAAGCGAGAGGCGTACGTCCTCCCAGGACTCGGGTACGAGCGTAGTAGTAGTAGTAGTAGTAGTAGTAGAAGTTTTTACTAGCGCTTCAGTGGCACACTGCCTATATCGCGCCGAACTATTCCTGTGTTTAACCACAGGCTCGTGCGCCAACTAGGGCGCGTT
>LQNS02277275.1:5484602-5496991 GCA_001587735.2 Parhyale hawaiensis | reverse complement strand
ATCCTACTAACATAATGGCAATAGCTCATAGAGGGCCGGGGTGTAAGTCCCGGTGTCTCTTTGGGAATGGGCCTTTTGGTTCGTCTACTGCCGCCTATCTAATCTAATCCAATCAAATGTCCCATAGAGCAAATCACTCAATTTTCATGAACACATGTTAGTCCATTTGTCTGTGTGTCTCGAAGTTTGTTTTTTATGTTTGTCAAAAATGTATGCCAAAAAGTCAAGAAGGATTCTTCCTGAAAGTTGTAAAAATTGTTCGACTCGTTAAAAAGTGCACAAAAGGCCAACAACAAATCTTTTGTCTCGGTATTCCTGCTTGAAAGTCTCAGTGGACCCAGTGTTCTATTACTGACGGGAAATAAGGTGCAAAGTATTTCCAACACTACACGGCCCGGTTGAATGAATTTTCCTCAGTTATGCGGCACAGTGCAAGAAACGAAACAAGAAAAGAGAAGAAGACAGAAGAAAGAAAGTACTGGTGCGGAGGGTCCCTTCCGTGGCTCCCCACACGGGAGCAGATGCAGGAGTCCCATTAAATGATTCGCTTTCCATCATTCGGAGGCCCACCTCGCGGAACAGGAAAGTAGAAAAAATCTACCTAAACTAACAACTACAGCTAACTACAACATCCCCTGCTGAGACGGCACTCGGGACACCCCTACAGTTGTTTTAGAGGAAGATCAGGGTTTAGCTACAGTGAGTGTAATGCATTCTTCTTATAGTTAGAAACACGGCCACAACCGTTAACACTGCAGGAAGAAGTACCGATTCAACTTCTGTACCAAAATTTTAGACGGTCGGGTCCGCCAGTAAAATATTAATAACTAGAGCACTCTGAGAGCGGACACTTCGGCAAACGAAGGCAAAAATAACAAAATTTTTAAATTCGTTCTGGAACTATGACTTCCTCTTTATCAGCACCAAAATATGGTAGCTTGTGCCTTTTCAAAGAAATAACAGCTTCTGTAATTTTCTCGAAGATTTATCAGTAACCTGTTGAGTTATCTTCCTACACATTAATTTCGATAACCTTTTGTCTAACACATGTTGTTGTTGAGTTACCTCCAAGAGGGCGGAGTTTGAACACCACCCTCTCTGACCGCATGGAGGATATTGTGATGACGTTTGATCCTGCAGGCAAGTATTGCAGGCCCTGGCCCACGTTACCATTTAAGTGGGGCCGCGCCACAATCGGACCATAGTCCTTATGGGACCAAAAAGGGGAAGGTTTGAGTGAAATGCAGTGGGCCACGCCGTGCCCACACGACAGGACGTGTCCCTGGACACGCCCGCACCCCTCCTCCCACGCTACCCAGCAACCCACCAAGCAGGGCACAAGCCACAGCTCCGACCCGACGTTACCGGGTGCACTATCGTCTCTCACGACGATTTTGCGTTCACGTAAGCTTTCCTGCGCGCGCCACCACTAAAATAAACACTACCTAAGCAAACCTAACCTAGCCTAACCTAACCTACCTACCTACCTACCCTACCCTTACCTAACCTAACCTCCTTACCTAACCTAACCTCCTTACCTAACCTAACTTCCTTACCTAACCTTCTAAACTAACCTCCTTACCTAACCTTCTAACCTAACCTTACCTAACCCAACCTAACCTAACCTTCTAACCTTACCTAACCTAACCCAACTTAATCAGCGATACAGCGAGCAGCGCGGCGCACGAACTTGAACGCCGCTCACGCGCACACGATCTGCGTTCACAAACACGCACACATCTCCGTCGTGAGAGACGATAGCGCTGCCGGGTGCGCGGAACAGCGAGGCACGCCCCGCCTATAGGCCGCCGGAGATCTAACTTATAAACCGTTCACGAAAATTGAGTCATTTGTATCTTTCAACATTTTTAATAATTTCTGTGTTTTTTATAAAGCTCAGTTCATAAATATTTCAGTTATACTGTTAATAAACATAATATCAAACAGAGACAAACAAACGGAGAAATAGATCATCACAAAAATTTGGTCATTTGCTCTTCGTAACATGTATAAGAATTTGTGTAAATTTTGTGAAAATCCGTCCATAACTTTCCGAGTTATGGTGCCACGAAAAAAGAGAAAGACAAACAAACAAGCGAGCATGCAAACAAACAAACAAACAAACAAACAAACAAACAAACAAACAAACAAACAAACAAACAAACAACCAGCCAAGCAAACAAACAACCAGCCAAGCAAACAAACAAACAGCAGAGTGGCTTTTCATCAGAAGTTTGCCATCCGTTAATTTTTAACATGACTAGCAATCCCTGTGGCTTTCGTTTAAAATCCGTCCAACTTTTTCAGTTATGTTGACGACAGAGGGAAAAACAGAAAAACGCTAGACAAAGAAGAAAACAGAGAGATAGATAAACAGAAAAACTTGAGAAAAGCATAACCTCCTTGGGAGAGGTAACTACATACAGCAGCACCCGTGGAAAATCCCCGGTTTATTATGTTTTAACTGTTGTAAATGTAGTACTCCTAACTGCTGTACGATAACTTACATTAGTGTGATCTAAGGCAGCTTTTATAACCTAACCTACTCCATCGCAACAAGTGCACTTTGATGAACTCAGCCTTATGAAGCCTTTTGAACACGAGAGTCGAAACACGAGAACGTTACTCCTCACCCATCCGACTACGTGGCTGCAGGCGCAGCTTCGATTTAGCTGATATTATTGAGTACAATAAACCTTCAAAATCTGAGCTGCTGCTCCATTTATTCCTCTACAAAGTGTGCCTCTTACTTACTGTAATAAAAATCAATCAATATCTACAGAGTTTCCATTCGCAACGACACATATTTTAAAGGGATATGTATAAACATTTTAAGCTGTAGCTACACTCACCTCACAGAGATATTTTGTTCCAAGAATGTGAAACCTTTTCCTCTTCTGACTCTCGTTTGCAGCGGTCTTTACGCAGCCTGTCTAACCTAACGCTCGTCTTATACTCGATAGCTTCGTGCACTGATTTCACCTGCAGATCTTGCAAATTTTCTGCCAGCAAAGGACATAATTTTGTTTGATAACGTCAAAAAGATACTGAGAAACAGAATTATGGCATTTACTCTTCGGAGGTGCTTCTTGAATTGTTCTTTATTTATATTTAAACGCCTTTTCTACGCTCTATTCCTGAAATTTTGCTAATAATTCCGCCTCCCATAATCTTGACGTTTTCATTTTTTCATCGCGGTATTTTAGCTAGTGCATTTAATTTTTTATTATTACGTTATCAGTAGGAATATTTTATCTCGGCAGTCCTGCCGGAAAAGTTCAATTTGGCTTAGTTCGCTACTACTGGCGGAAAAAAGGCGCAGAGAATAGCCAAAACACTCGAGTGGACGGCTCCTTCTGTGGCCTTCCACACGAGAGAGACTAGACGTGTCCCGCGTACATGGTCGGCTATCGTGATCGACAGCTCACCTCACGGAACAGAAAGGGAAAAGTAGAGAACCTACATAACTTTACAAAATTAACCTCGTCAGCAGGAACTGCGGCAAGCTGCAACATCTCCTGCGGAGGAGGCACTCGGGACCCCTGGGTGCGTGATGCCCAAATATCTTGTGTCAGGGATAGGGCCCGCCAGAATATACCCTTGAGGGCTCATCGTGGTATCTTATCATTTTGACACCATTGCGGGACCCGTGGATATTCTCTGAGCACATCAATTTTCTGTTCTACTAGTTACGATAGCTTTATGACAAAATAAAGCAGACTCGGTTAATTTCTTTAAAAACCGATTCTTGTTAGCTACTATATCGCCCCTTTTGTGTAGTTATTTTATTTTTTTGACATGGCACTTTATTAAAAAAATGTTTCGGAGTACAGCAGTCCAGAGCCGCTCGCTTTGCCCCGTTTGCTGACTACAATTTTGCCGTATTTGGATTGCCATGAAACGACAGCAGAGCTTTCGGCGACCTATGCGAAAGTCGTTTTCAAAGCACGCCGAAATAAACTCAAAATCGTAATATGAATAATTTGAAAAGTTCAGAGGAAGTGATGCAATACTGAGAAAATGCTAAAACTTTGAAGGTTGGTTGTCCACTATTTCCATAAATAAAAAGTGAATATCATATGAGATGAAAATCGGTATGAATAGCATGAATAAAATGAACTTCATGTCATCACTTTCATAACGGACTGAAACATTTTTCAGGAAGCAAAAAAAAAAAAAAAAGCACAGCAATAGATGAAGTTGCTCCAACTAAAATTAAACCTTCTTGCAAATTCAGCGAAGAGCAAAGAAACAAAGGTCTCCTTAAATGAATTATTTTCTGCCTTAATCATCATTCTGCTTGTGCTTCGCCCACCTAACCTTCCATAAATTCGTTCGTCTGCGAGATAAGGTGTCACTTTTAACATGTAGAAATGGAAAAAACTAGGGGGGGGGGGGCAGCCGACAAAAAATGACCGTACGGTATTAATTTTATAATTAAATTTTTTATTGTTCCTGCTCCCAGTATATTATATATATTTTGCTGTAATATAGGTCTCATACCTGCAGGCGTGATCTTCCAATAAAGAAACGCAACCTATCTTCCCAGGAAGGTTAGGCTCGAGTATCAGTTTGGAATTGCTGAAAAGTTGAGCAGCAGCTAATATATATAGGGTTAATCAAAAGAATGCACAGGAACTGCTTAGAATGGTAGTTTACTGTGAACTAGATACCAGCCCATAGTTGAGCCATCAAGGATCCAATTTTGGTTTCAAAGTAAATTTAAGGTAATTTGGCCTTGTTCAGCGTGAAATTGTGAAATTACAACTGCCACGAAGAGATTCAGCTAAATAAAGCAGGAACGAAGTAGATTATGCACGAAAGGAAGGAACATTTCAACCAAAACTGAGCCTCTCTAACTGCTACAAAGAAATTCAGCTAAAAAATATGTGGTATAGCTTATTCCCGACAGGATAAAAAACTCTATCAAAGATACCGCTCTTCATCTACCCCGCTCAGAAGAAGAATCATCATGTCAAATAGTACCGAACTACTTTTCAAAGCGAAGCGAGTTTGAAAAATTGCAGTATTTCCACTGTTGAGCATACATTTCAGAAGCTATATATGTCATCGTAATTCCAAGGGCTGAAATTTCATGGTATGTAACTTATTTTTCAGTTGATGAATTTTTTCCTATCTAAATCCTGAACAGCGTGATGGAGGGAAGGACCAATCAAAGATCAAGCAAGCAAACTCGGAGCAGGGGACCGACAACTGTGTACTGATGATGCAGGCTCAGAAAAAAGGAATCTATTTTGTGCTACTTGGAATGAACGACATTCAGATTCTATATTTTCAGTTTTCTTGATACGCCTTCTGGATTTTGTATTTTTATTTTGACTGATCTTCAGACGTTCTCAGCGAAGTGCTTAACTGAAATGGAAAGACACCTTGTTTATGACAAAAGCTGATGTAGAATTATTCTTAATTTCTTTGGCTTCTAAAGTAACTCAAAAAAACAATGAACGACGAAGTGGAACTACAATGAAGGTTTCAAATTATGGACTCAACTACATAAAATGTAATGAAACGAAGACTTTAGTTCCACAGAAACCGCAACAGAAGGTATATGCGAAATACCTAGGGACGACCAACAAATGCTCCGAGCTGAAATGCAGTAAGAAGCGCAGAAGTTGTGAATGGATAGAGTGTTGCAACGAATTTTTCTCATTGACGAGCGAAGACAGAACACCTCTGTCGGTAGCACCAGACCCGCGACAGCGCCCAACTCTGGAGGCGTCTAAATGGTATTTTAGACTATTTCGAGGCGCAACACTCATTGTAGACAGCTTTCGGTGTTCTTTCTTTTTTTTAGGCCCCGCCCACCTGGTACCTCAGGAGCCCGGCAGCAGCACTCCTCATTTTGGCACGACGAGCGCACTAATACGACAACATCACCCTAGGCCATGGAACTCAAGGGGCTTTGGGTCTGTTTGATTCTCCAGAAGTGCTCTGTCTTCGCTCGCCACTGAGAACAATTCGTTGCAACACTCCATCCATTCTCAGTGGCTCGCTCCGACAGAACACCTCTGTCGGTAGCACCGACATACCCACGGCGTAGCAGGGAGGGGTTTCATGGCCCCCCTGAGTTGCTGGTGCAAAGGATCCTGACGTTGTAACCGTTCAGGCGTCATCCGCCTGACGCTTTGGTTTTCTGTACCGCTCTCCACCGAACTAGCTAGCTATAATGGGGAATTTTGTAGCTGGCAACACTCTTTTGTGTGTCACCTCTCGATCTTAGGGGGGGGGGGCACCGGGTGTTCAACGCCGCTCTTTTTTCTTGCTCTATTTGCATGAAGTTGCAAAGTTCCTTACTACTTACTAGTAGCTGCTCTCATAATGTTCACGGGTCGTTATTTTGTACATTTTTTGTTCCTACAATTTTTAATNTGTTCAACGCCGCTCTTTTTTCTTGCTCTATTTGCATGAAGTTGCAAAGTTCCTTACTACTTACTAGTAGCTGCTCTCATAATGTTCACGGGTCGTTATTTTGTACATTTTTTGTTCCTACAATTTTTAATTACGATTATTGATCTCGAGTTAATATCCTTTTAATCTTTGGATCACGTTGACGAATAACTGATGAGCTCGATATGTAGTTTGGGTAAGTATATGGTGAAAATGTGCCATAAGTGTGGTATCTATGAAGTAATTTCTGCATTTTCCGGGGTGTACTGTGTGATTAAGTGATGGACAAAAATCATGGCAATGGTTGTAGTCATTTTCTTTCCGTGTGGATTTTTCTATTCATTCTTTAGTAATATAGAGGGTTTACCCGCCTTACTGTTTCACGTGCAGCGTTCCTCTGAGAATATTTCAGTTTGTCAGTCTCCTGACTTGATATTTTGGAATTCCACCGAGTTACAGAAATAGGTTTTTCGAGGGTTCACACGCATGAAATGGGGATACTGCTGAAAGTATGGCCTTTAGTTACGAGAATTTCTCATTGAGTACGGTATGTTCATTCAAGGAATTGTGAAACTCTCTAAAGTTATATGTAAATAAAACACTAATTTACAAGTTATAGCCCCTCAGAGGGGTAGGATGGGCCATAGGCCATGGCGTTGAGTTGGCTAGGTTCGCATTCCTGAGTTGTGGGGAGCGGCGCCCCAGGAAGACCCTGTGGGTTACCTTGGCCGTTGGCTGGGCCTTCCGGACGTCGGTCTTTCATGCCCACTCTGCTTTCTTTCCCATCTAATATTCCTACTGATCTTTTTTCCATGTGTTCTTCCTCTTCTTTTCCGACTTGCTGTGCCCGTGTGCGTTGGTCCTGTGGTGGAGCACCTTCGGGTGTGGGTTCCACGTGCCTGTCGTCACGCCATGTGCCCCTTCTTTCTTCCTCTGTGATATCGCCCATGTCGTGGAAATGGAGTATCAAAATACTGCGTATATTAATAATAATTACAAGTTACAGCTTCGTGGCTACTAATTGTAATGGAAATGTCTGCTGATAAAGTTTTGGACCAGTGCGTTCCGTTGGACTATAGAATAGGATTAGTTAGGTTCACGCATCCCACGTAATGGCAAGCGGCTAGATGGAACCACCTACGCACGCTTACGTTGTCTTTAATTAGGCCTTCCGCTGTCTTTCTTTTCGTGCCCGTTTGTTCTTCCCTTTTCATATATATTATGCGTGCTCTTTTTCCTTCTTCTCTGTCAGTCTTTTTCTCTGTCAGTCTTTTTTCTCTGTCAGTCTTTTTCTCTGTCAGCCTTTTTCTCTGTCAGCCTTTTTCTCTGTCAGCCTTTTTCTCTGTCAGCCTTTTTCTCTGTCAGCCTTTTTCTCTGTCAGCCTTTTTCTCTGTCAGCCTTTTTCTCTGTCAGCCTTTTCTCTGCCAGTTTTCTTCTCTGTCAGTCTTCTTCTCTGTCAGTCTTCTTCTCTGTCAGTCTTCTTCTCTGTCAGTCTTCTTCTCTGTCATTCTTCTTCTCTGTCAGTCTTCTTCTCTGTCAGTCTTCTTCTCTGTCAGTCTTTTTCTCTGTCAGTCTTCTTCTCTGTCAGTCTTCTTCTCTATCAGTCTTCTTCTCTGTCAGTCTTCTTCTCTGTCAGTCTTCTCCTCTGTCAGTCTTCTTCTCTGTCGGTCTTCTTCTCGTTCGTCTCTTTTTCGTTAGCTTTGGTGTTGCTGCTTCCTCCTTTTCAAACGATCTAGTTCAGGGGCATGGTGTCCTATCGGCCCCTTCCATGATCTTCCTCTCTCTCCCATTGAAGCCTTGCGTGTGTGCACAGAAATTCGCGCTGTCTATGTCTCTGTTTCTTATTCTGTGCTCGGGCGGAAGGGTGCATGAGTGAGATGCGGTGAGTGTCTCTACCGCTGCTGACGTCTCTACCGCTGCTGACGTCTCTACCGCTGCTGACGTCTCTACCGCCGCTGACGTCTCTATCGCTGCTAACGTTTCTACCGTTGCTAGCGTCTCTACCGCTGCTAACGTCTCTACCGCTGCTGACGTCTCTATCGCTGCTGACGTCTCTACCGCTGCTGACGTCTCTACCGCTGCTGACGTCTCTACCGCTGCTGACGTCTCTACCGCTGCTGACGTCTCTACCGCTGCTGACGTCTCTACCACTGCTGACGTCTCTACCGCTGCTGTCTCTTCCTGTAACTCGGTGCTGGTAGTGGTTCGGCATCTGATGCCAGTTAATTTCCTTCCGTACTTGTGATGTTGCCGAATGGTTCCTGCTTGTGGTGCCGCCCTGGGTAGTAGGGCTGGCAAGCGTGTACCTACGTCTGAACTTTACTCTGCGAAGTGATGGGAACTTACCCGTACAACGGACTGGAAATTTCATTGAATTTACTTGCATGTTAACTTTCGTCTATGTTTTGTAGCGTATGGGCATTTCAGAACTTTGTCCCTGCTGAAGTGTGCGTTTTTTCGTGAAATGTGTTCTGTAATTATTGCGTTTCTATGATTTTTCCTAGAGTTTGTGAAATATTTCGCTATTAATGGCTTAATGAGTTAATACGTTGATACTTGGATGTGTCAACTTATATCCGATATGATATGATAAATTTTCGCCTATTTAGAGATGCCTATCGTGACGACAACGCGTTATGTCGTGGTAACGAACCCTTGGGCTGAAATCAAGCATTGTGGTTTTTGTGCTGATCCGCTCTAATGTTTTCGTAACTTGATCGTGGCGTACTCTACAATATGACATCGTCTCTTGAGTTTATTTGACCTTCCCAAGGTTGCCGAGGATCGCGGCCGTGGATAATCGAGCTATCTAGCGGTTAATTAAAGATTATTGAATATGTGCATACCTCCCCGTGCCACTACAACGTCAACTAATTTATTCTCTTCCCTCTTTGTAGACTTATCTTTTAGTCAATCTAGCTGTTTCAACAATGGCAAGATAGTGACTGTAAGTCACCTCTATCCTCGGAGTACCTGGCAACCATCTTCAGTGATTTGGTATACCCCTGACCTTCTATGAAAAGATAGATTATAAATAACAAACTGCCTGTACTGGATTGTCCCGGAACAAGTCTACGGAGCAAAACCCTGTTAGGACACTACTGTTCTAACCCGGATTCTTGCTGCTTTCAACCCTTGCCAGAAGGATCTGGAGATATTAGCCAGCGAGTAGAATTCCTTGTAACTCAGACATTCCTGGTCCCTTTAGGACTACTGCTTTTTGCCTGGTTCCTTCTAGACACGGGAAGGCTTTCGAGTCCTTTCCGGATCCTGCTTCGAGTCATTCTGAAAACTGACCATCTGTAGCCGTGGTCGAATTCCAAGAGCGCTGGCTTTTCAGCCAGAGCCCTGAGCCGGGACGACTAACTATTGTAGACGAGAATTACTCTGGGCTTGTCTTCACCAGCGTAGTCTCTGCCGGTCGGCTGAGCTTTCTCCTGAGGATCTTGGATCCTTGGTTCCCGATGGGAAAACCCGTAGGAGGCTTACAGCCTCATCCACACTAAACCAGCATCCTGAACTGTCTTCTCAGTGGAGCAGGTTAAGTCAGGAATGACGTTTCCTAATTCCAGGAACCTTATACTTCCATTACAGAACTTCCATAAGTACCATTTCCACTGAGCCGATTGGGGATGTAGTCACCACCTAGGGTCGGGAATGTAAACCTCTGATGTCCGGTAGACGCTAATCAGGGGAAGGACTTTTCTCTAGTGTCTAAATAAGGACGTTTTCTTGTAACGAAGGTGTTTTCCACTGTCGTAGAAGAGCAAAACCTTGACGGGCCCCTCCGGGAGGGCCCTGTACTGACCTTACTTACCCTATGGTTAAACAAGGTGCCCCCCTTCAGACAAGGTCGAGAGGAACCCTCGATGAGGACGTTGTGAGTGGGGAGAGAGTACGCAATTTGGGCTTACTCTGGCCATGGAGACCAGAGCCTATTTGAGGCTCTGGTCTTGGACCCAAAGGGATCTTGGTCAGCTCGTTTGAGAACAGTTTTTCTCCGATTTTCTGCAACAGAGGCACTTACCATTCCAGGCTTCTGCCTGAGTCCAGTCTCCTCCTGGTGACCGACCCACTATCTAAGCCTGTTACAAATTTATTTTAGTATATATCTATACTGCAGCTTTCAGCTGCTACTCCTTGAACCTGACAGGGTAGACGTCCACTAGGCGACTCTGGCTTAAGGTTACAGTCGCCGAGGAGCACAAATAAGTTGCACTTAGAGGGCTCTATCCAGTACTGGTGGAAGGTCCTGGTCTATACTACTTTGATCTGCCAGAAACCCAAGGGGCCCCTGCTCTACTCTGCCGCACTTTTGGCTAGAGACGTTTTCCTACCTTAGTAGGGGAACTCCTTAACATAGGCGGACACAACCTGGGTCGCAGCCTAGCCTGGCCCCTCCAGAAATTGTCGAATGCTTAGGTCTGTACGACTGAGTTTAAGCAGACCCAACCTGGGAAACTAGAGTTTCCCTGTTACCTTCTCGCTAGGGAATAACCGCTTGCTCGACCTAGTGTATATTACGCTAGCTTACTTCTCCCCGAAAAACTATGCTATAGGGAACTAGGGTTTTTCTATAGTGTCTCCTGGAAGTTTGAACTGTACTACTATAGGACACCTTCTAGTAGTTCCCCTTCAGGATTTGACGCTGATACTGGCTGAACCTCTTCTGCTTGTTGGGAGGACATCGATCTGTGCAGAAAACCAGGTCTGCAACAACCATTCCCTATGAACTTAGGGTAGCCCCTAGATAGACTGGATCTATCCTCGGATGTATAGTAAGAACTAGTTTTCTGAGGTCTCTGGAGTAACCTGAGCCTCTGGAATCTTGCTCGGCCCTGCGCTGATTACGGTTTAAGAATAGATTCTGAGAGTTAGAAATTTGAACTTTTATAACTCACTGCCTCCCCTTGAGGACAAACCCAGCCTGCCGGGGGGACTCCTTCCCAGTGTGAGGACCAGAGAGTACCGATAAAAATCTGAACTCTTGATAAATATAAATTCCATATTATATCTCTTACAGAGCTAAGGGTAAAGAACAAAGCTCGTTGCTAGGTCCAGCTAGGTTAGTTACCAATCTACCAACTCAAGTCCTGGGACTTAAGATAGCTCTCCGCCCATCAAGTTTCTTTCCGGGCTTCGGGAACAAAGGACGTACGGAGCATTCTATTTTCACCATTAAAAGGAGTCGACCTCCGCCGAGTAACCTTCATATCTCCCTTCACTACAGAAAGGACAGTGTCAATTTAGGGCGGAACAGTATCTCTGGATAAGACACTATCGGCTAGTCCTGATCACTCCCTGAGAGCGAGACCCAAGCGCGAACCCTCCTCAGGAGGCCCGCCGTCGTGTTCTCATGGAAGACGAATTTATAATCTCCGTCAGGAAAATCTCATTCTATCTTCCTCGCTCTCCGTGACCTGGGATCCCTCATTCACAGGACTCGACGAGGTTGAGGTAAAGGAAGGCGTCAGCCTTAGTCAAGGTATAAATCGGCTTTAATAAACTGGGCTAGCACGGGTCTGGAACTATTCTCCCTTCCAGGAGACATGGTTCCTGAACCACCCCGAAGAGGAAGAAACCTACCAGCTCTGTTTCTGCTCATCATACCAGCTTTCTCTGTCGTCTCAGCCTTCTTCGAGCCATAACAGAGTATATCAAAGAGTATTGACCTCTGTCCCTTGCTCTAAACGTTGTTTAATCGTTTGGGAAGTTATTGACTTCCCCAAGGTTACCCTGAGCTAGCCAGTGGCCCTTTTGAGAAATTGTCTACTGGCGTATCTCTATTGCCTGGGCTTATGACAACCAGAGTCCCGTCACAGCTCTAATCTAACCACGAGACCACTCCAAACCCGGTCCAGGCTCCTCTCCGGACCTGACCGTTATCTCAGCTCATCTTGCACTTGACTACTCCTGGTCCACCACTACCACCCTCTCATCTGATCATCTACCCATCTTGATCACAGCCGAGTCCAGTGACT
>LQNS02277275.1:5451456-5462263 GCA_001587735.2 Parhyale hawaiensis | reverse complement strand
TTTCTATTCTTTTGTTTTCTCCACCCGCTGGGCTGGTTGCGTGGGGGTTTGTTAACCTCATGGAGTTTCTCCGTTCCTGCGTCGCCAGTCTGGTGTGATTTAATAATAATAATAATCTTCTTTCATTAAAATTTTTACCTAGTTTTATACTGCCTCTCTGTATTCCGACAGCTAAAGTTCTTGCGGATCGGGAATTCTGTTCCAAAAAATAAGCCCTCCTTGTCCATGTACCTTCCGCGCTCTCTTCTAAACGTCAACAATTAAATTTTCAATTATGGTGATGTTAATTATTTATTTTATCCATTTCATCAGTTGTTCATATTTCTTTCTCATTGCTTTGAGTCAAACTGTAACTGCTGTAGTATAGGCATAAAGCCTGCCCAAAAATATGTAATAAACTTTTTACTAATTAAAATCTTTAGGAATAAAAGATGTGCGGTTAATATGAACGTCTTGGGTCCAGTGCGTATATTTCTATACAGCAATTTCAATGCTAGCAAGATTTAACAATGGAATGGAGTGCCACAGAGAACCAAACAGTTTGTCAACAGGTACACAGGAGGAACTCACAGAAACATCCTTTTCACAGATGACAAAATTTTCCTTGTGGAAGCGAGCTTCAACCATCAAAATGATAAGGTATAAGCTCAAAGTGCTAAAGAAGCTTCTGAAGTCATGCACAGGGTTCAAGGAGGCCACCGTCCCACCCAAGTGATAGCTTGGTGGAGAGTTGACTGCATTCATTTTGGCAAAAAGAGGATTAAAACCACAGTTCGTGCGCACATTGATAAAGTTTTAGAAAATAAGGTCAAGAGCTTATCCAGTTCTTTGCTCAGAAAAAAATGGACCTTTCAGCAGGATTGGCCCCAACACACAAAGCAAAAGTCATTCGCTGTGGCCCTCCCAATGTTCGTGTCTTCATCAAGGCTGATGATTGGCCGTCTGGTAGTCCAGACTTGAACCCTCGGATTTATAAACTGTAGTCTGTATTGGAGAACATGGCTTGCTCTACATCACACAGAAATCACGACTGACTTAAGCGCTCTCTTGTTGCTATAATGGACAAATTTTTAAGTGATGTACGTCAATAAAATGCAATGATGAACAGCAGGATAGAATTGTGTTGACAAAAAGGAGGCAACATTGAGTAAAACTATGCTCATAATTAGCTACGTCGAGGAGGTTATGTTTTGTCGTGTTTTCTGTCTCTTTATCTGTCACCAAGGTAACTAAAAAAGTTATGAACGGATCTTTACGAAATTTATAGGGGTTGTTAGGGATGTTATCAGTAGCAGATAATTAATTTTTGGTGAAGATCCGTTTATCTGTTTGTTTGTTTGTCTGTCTATTTTTTCTAAGTGCCTTAAATCAAAAGTAATTGAGGGATTTTTATGAAATTTACGTGGCCTGTTGGGTAGATAGGGTAGAATCCCCAATGGGGACGCACAATTTTGCCCAGGGAGTGTGGGCAAAATTGTGCATGTCAATGTTGCGTACAAATAGTGCAAATTAAAGTTTGAACAGCCATAGACATTTGCACTATTTCTACGCAACATTGACATGCACAACTTTGTCCAGAGAGTGTTTTTTAGCTAGTGCGTCCCCATTGGTGCATGCTTCCCCATTGGGGGTTCTATCCTAACGAAGAGTAAATGACCAAATTCGCTCGTGTGTTTGTTGCTGTGTTTAATTTTATGCTTGTTAGCACAATAACTCAAAGAGCTATGAATGGATCTGTATAAAATTAATAGGAGTTGTTAGTATTGTTGATAGACTTAAATGATTTAATTATGGGAATGGTCGGTTAGTCTCTTTGTGTGTTGGACTAAAGTTTCTCAAAATGTTTGTAAGCAGCATAACTCAAAATGTTATGAACAAATCTAAAAAAAAAATACAAAAGCTGTTAATACTGTTTTAAAGGCAACAATGATTAGATTTGGTGTTGATGCAAGGAAAATCATGGTTTCAGAACCAAATTGAATTTTTCGTTACCTCTGCTTTGCTTGGCGGAGGTATGCGCTCTCAGAAGGCTCCAGCTTTCTGTTCTTGTTAAGAAGTAAGTTCTAAAGTTTCAGCTAAAAACGATTATTTTTTCCCTTAATTTTATTACTGAACTTATAACATTATTTATGGCTAGACTAGGAGATTATTCTCAACAAAACGTGTTTTATATCCTTAATTTCCGGTATTTGGAACGCATTAATTTACTTTACATTATGTTCTATACCGCTTTTGATTTCGGTAGTCAGATTGGTGTTATGCACATCGGCACATGTGTGTAGAAACATACTGTACATGTACACTCCGGTCACCTCCTGTCGGGTCTCAAAGGGTGACGAACTGGAGATCCGATAATCAGTTAACTCCACAGTGTATGTATCCGCTGACGAAAAGATTATCTGACAGTCACTATAACTGAGCACCAAACTGATTTTTGAATGCTGTGATTTTCTGGTCAGTAGCATTTTGGATATGTTGTGGCGTTTTATGGAGCAGTATTGCCCCGTTCTCCGTAAATCTAGTGGAATATCTTGTTACTGTGTCATCGCCAACCTTGCCTTAGTTACTCGAGACGCGCATCTTATATAGAGATCCATCGGTCGGTTTGCAGCACTTCGTAACTATTCACTCATTCACCGGAATATTTTCTAGATTTTTTCAAACATAGATGACGATGAATTCAAGTTTTCGTTGTCTTGAGTGCAAATGAAGACCATCAACTCGTGGGTGATAGTCGAGCTCCTGCAGACCTGCGTATCCTGAATTAAAGTTGTGTGTATGACCTGTGAATAGCCCGATTTGTTCGAAGTTTTTTCATGCACTTGGTACTTATGGAGGGAAAGAGTTTGCTATCTCCAGCAACATTAATTATTTCAAACAGCCAGCCGATCTGTTTCTTTCCTAGAGCTACAGCTCTGGTCACATGGTCCTCAAAGGTAGCATCATCGTACATTTTCACCTCTGCAGACCTCTTAAAAGTGTCTCAGTTCCATGTGCAT
The DNA here is from genome assembly GCA_001587735.2 of Parhyale hawaiensis. Taxonomy (NCBI): domain Eukaryota; kingdom Metazoa; phylum Arthropoda; class Malacostraca; order Amphipoda; family Hyalidae; genus Parhyale; species Parhyale hawaiensis. The sequence goes on along the minus strand of LQNS02277275.1, from coordinate 5,459,264 downwards.
CATCTCCTAGTTGTTTATGAAGCAGACTCGAAAAATGTTGACCGTTTTCTGTTTTACAGCACCACAAACTTTATTTCCTTGAAATTCGCATTATTACCCAGTGACTTCTTGTTAAATCTAACAATGCAGCATGCGTGTCGTCCGTTCGTTTCGCAGCTGCCGGTGTTCAGGTCGCATCAGCGAATGAAGATGGGACTGTATAGTTTCCATCGCCCCCCCCCCCCCAAGTGAGTCAACGATCATGATGAGGAAGAGCACAGGGCTAAGGACTGTTCTGTGTGGCACCCCAATCAGATATTTCTAGGCGATAATTCGATGCTGCCTCCTTTCAGATATCGGATAACTACCTCCAATTGCCGATCGAAACTCAACTAAGTACGCCATCAGTACGGGATGTAGTGTTTTTGACAGCGACAGTTTAGGATCGAGACGACAGAAATGCTTCTGCCACCAAAGGTATTCCCCACGGATACCCGAACCGGAGAGTTCTTGCAGAAACTTGGAATAGATTACTTCAGTCATCGCACATTCGGTTTCCGTCGAACGTTATCGAACAGTTCACCACGAACACGAAGAGTACGTGCGCATAGTTTAATTAGTTGACCAAAATTACCGAGTTCAACATACTCCACTGTTCTAGAGATTTACTGATTATTGACGAGCAGTTTCATTCAGCCTTTACACTGAAGACTTGTAACTTCATTTTTGCTACTAGAGTTACCTAGAATACTAGAGTTACCTAGAATACTAGAGTTACCTAGAATACGGCACGTCAAGACCTAGGGAGCAATGGTGAAAGGAGAATTAACGTGAAAGAATTAACAAAATAGATAGGTATTACACTTTGGACATTTGAGTGACAGGAATACGATTAAAAAAAAAAAGAAGTTTCATTTTTTTTTTATTGAGCAAGAGGTCCTATAAATTTGTAATTATTAGAGATCGTATTTTTGTGCTGTTAGTGATGAAGTATAATAATTTAAGTGCTCTTTAATGATGAGGCCGTATCTAGGTGCAATTTAGCGATGAGCTCTTAATTAACTGCCATTTAGTAATGAGGTAATATTTAAGTGCTATTTAGTGATGGACAATTATTTATGTGCTATTTAGTGCTGAGCTCCCATTTAGGTTCTACCTATTTAATAATGAGGTTTTATTTAGATGAATTTAGCAATGAGCTCTGATTTAAGGGAATTTAGTGATGAACTCTTATTTAATAATATGAAGTCGACATAATTAAAATTCTTTAGCGTTTTGGGATAAATGATCCCATCATCAGAAAAACTATAAAGAACCTATAACCTATAAAAAATACAAAATTTCTTTATTTCTGAATCGGGGAAGGGAGCATTGGTGCTGTCGGGGGGAGGTCTGAAACGCAAATGAGCTGAGCCACGTAGAGGGGCCGGATGGCAGATCCTGTATAGTCAGCAGATGTGAGGCTAGGTATGGACAGTGTGCAGCGGTACAGCTGAGGTCATGATATTAAGACTAGGTTTTGTTCCATGGATGTGGAGGGACTCTAATGTTGTGAGCTCGATTGGGTTGGAAGAGTCTATGATTGAGAGGTTGTTCCTGCTGATGGAATGGTTGTTTTGCTCGGCGTGCAGGCGAGGGGCTGAATGTGAGGGTTTGTTCCATAAATTCTAAGTTTTCGGCTCTAATAGCAGCTTCTTCGAGTTATAAATTATTCAATTACGCAACAAGGTCTCCGCAGTGTACGTTTCGAATTGCAGGTATAACTTTTGGGCAGAAAAATAAGGCTACATGTCTCTTCAGGTAACGTCAGGTAAACATCATCATTCTTAGATTCGTTACCCCGTTGCCAGAGAAGTTAACTACTACACAGTCAGTATCCTTTGAGATTTGACGAGTTGGATCTACCTAAGATATCTTGGAGGAGAAATTTCTATGATATGATAAAAATTGTCCGGACCTCAATATTCGCCAAAGGACCAGCTACAGTTAAACTTTCAATCATTATCGCTAATCGCCACCTACAGTCGATTCAACATTTTGGGTTAAATATCCAAACGAATTAAAGCTATTCGTATCTATCGATCGTGTGAGCCACTGGAAAACTCCCTTCATGGCTCCAGTAAACCGCTCCCTAACGAAACTATTCAGTAATTTCCAGAAATTCGGCCCATGACACGGTCTGTTGATCTCCCCATTGTAAAACTATTACGGAGCAAAAGAACACTGAGTGAAGTACTCTTGGTTCTCGTAAACGTTTCTTTGTGTGGTTTCGCTCGACTCATGTGAAGCAAAAACAAGTTAAACCTTACCTCGTTATGGCAAGCATCTTTTGTTCCCTCGTAACTGCTCACGACTCAGGCATTTTACTGCTTTACGCTTCCTTACTTTCTTCGTATGCGTTCATGCTGTTTTTTCTCACATTACTCAAATATCAGTCACCGTGAACACTGATTTGCCGCACGACGAGTTAAGAGACTCAGAATGTTGTTTTTAACTTGAGGATACAACATTACAATTGATATGATGGTTTTACGACCCTGAGAGAAATGAGTAACACGTAATATGCGAACTTTTTGTAAAGTCAACAAAAAAGGAAGAGTTGAAGGGTAACAATAATATAATTTTGACAATAATTAAATGAGTAATAAAACTAACTATTGTTTGAAAACTATATCACGTAGATGATGCCAATAATATTTTTGATGACTCACATTTCAATATTTTTTTGGGAAGGTATATACTGTTGTATTTAGGAGTACACTACAGAACATTCAGACCCTAAGTGTGTAGCGAGCGAAAGCTCCGTGTGAAGACGCCGTGGCAAAGAGCACTGTAAACCAAATACTGACAGAGTTTTCTTTAATTTTCACCTCAGAAGTTCGACTAATAACGTCACCACCACACCTCCCTAACGTCTGGCTTGTTTGAGTGCCACCGCCACACGCCACGTCACCACCACACCTCCCTAACGTCTGGCTTGTTTGAGTGCCACCGCCACACGCCACGTCACCGCCACACCTCCCTAACGTCTGGCTTGTTTGAGTGCCAGCTGAATTATTTCCTATTATGTCATGAAAAAATCTTCTTACTAGCTGGTCAGGATAACTCATGTGCGTGTTTCTTGAAAATGTTTAGCATATATTTTCAAAATCTGCTGAATTGGTCTTTGGAACACCTTGGAGAAATTATCATTTTGCCCCTTAATAAAAGCAAGAATTCATACTGGAAATACCGTTAGTAGTGAAAAAATGGAGTAAACTACGACAAACTGGCAATTTTTAACCAAGTTCTACTGATTTAGCTCCAACATGAGAACAACGCGCTCTTAATGCTCTGCAATTTCGGTTCGTGCCAATAGTAGCTAAGTAAGCGAGAAAAATCAATATTTACCTCCGCCAAGGAGGTTATGTTTTCGTCGTGTTTGTCTGTCTGTTTGTCTGTCTGTCACCAAGATAACTCAAAAAAGTTATGAATCGATTTGGACAAAATTTACAGGGATTGTTAGGTATGTTAGGAGGAACAGATGATTAACTTTTGATGAAGATATGTCCATCCGTTTGCTTGTTTGTTTGTCTGCTTCATTTTTCTCAATGCCGTTACTCAAAAAGTTATGGATGGATTTTTATGATATTAACATTAGTTGTTAGGTGTATAACAGAGAGCAGATGACCGAATTTTGGTAATGATGAGTTTGTTCGTTCGTTTGTTTGTTACTGTTTTTAATTTTATGCTTGTTAGCACAATAAATAAAAAAATAATGAATGGATCTTTATGAAATTCATAGAGGTTATAAGTAATGTTATAAGACATAAATGATTAAACTTTGGTGCAGATCGGCTCGTTTGTTTGTATGTTTGACTGATGTTTGTCATAGCGTTTGTTAACACTATAACTCAAAAAGTTATCAACAGATCTTCAAGAAAATTCCACAAGCTATTATTACTATCAAAAAGGACAAATGATTAGATTTTGGAATTTATACAAAAAAAATTGTGGTTTCAGAGCCAATTTGAATTTTTTGCTACCGTTGCCGAGCTTGGCGGAGGTATGCGCTCTCAGAGTGCTCTAGTTTACCATATTATCGGTATTTTTTTCTGAGAGTGCAGTTACCAACAAAGCCTGCTTCAATCAAAATTTCGTTATAATGACCAATGTGTATTTATATGTATTTTGATTTATGTATTTCATTTTACCCCTGATGCAAAAACGTGTGGAGGTTAATCCAAGTTAAGGGCTCGTTCCATTAGCTCTTCAAGTTGGTTTAAACCAGCTCTTCTCGTCTGAAACGTGAGACAAGAGCGTTGGTTTCTCTTCTTTGAAGCGTGTTGTTAAGGGCAATCCAAATACGCAAGCGAGACTGTTCGAAATTCTATCTTACAGTGCCATAGACTACACAATACCTTGACTGTTCATTGAATTCGGGCTTTTCGCATATGGGTCTGGAGACCGATTTACGTAAGCGTTGATAAAATAAGTTATAATAAACACAGAGACCTCAAACAAAGATTAATTTCTTCGTCGTACCATAAGGAATGCGTTGCAGAGCAGGGAATCTAAATTCACAATTGAATATCTTCAGTGGGCGAAAATATCATATCTTCGGACATCAGAATAATTCAAAATTCATCATAATTTATAGGATTGCTTAAACTTCACAGAAAAATATGGCACATATATGCTACCTACACGTAATAACTTTAGTATCACATACAACTGAGTTCTTTTCCAATGATGAATTCAAACAATAACCCCAGTAATTGATGTATGTAGAGTTTTGGTAGAGCTCATGCCAAATTTCCAATAGCCACAAGAGAAGAGAGGTTAAGAAATCCCAGTAATACTATAAATTTAATTAAAACTACAGTAATACTACAGAGTGATACATTGGAAGCCATGAACTAAAAATGCATAATTAACTATGAGTAACGACGCCAGAAAAGCCTTCAAATGACATTATAATGACATGTCGGTGCTGATACTTCATTACTAGAACCATGTAATGCTGCACATCGTTGCTATCCATGTGAACTCATATTACTGTCTAGGTATTCTAAATTTACGTCATTTTGTGGTTGTTTACGTTGCACCACCCTCATTGTTGCCTATGCTACATCACTTCATGGTTGCCAGATTTAAAACTCTTCATGAGAGCCTAAATTATCTCACTTTATGGATGTCTGCATTGGATATAGGAAAAAACCCCGGGCAGAAAAAAGCCCCGGTAGGAAAAAAGCCCCGATGGGAAACAGCCACCCGAAAAAAAGCACCTATCTCCTAATGTAAATTTATTGCCCATATTGATTTCTTTTGAAGCAAGTTATATTAAAATAAGCTAAACTATACTGTACTGCGTTTACCCACCCTAACCAAACCTAGTCTAGCTCTTTCTAACGCAGCCTAATCTAACCACATCTAACTTAACACAACCTATTCTGACATAACATTACCTAGCTTCTTCTAACCTGACTTATGAGTTCGTCACTTTTTACACTTAATCGAACTTAACCTCAGCTAACTACACCAGAACACTTTTTCATAACAGTGATTTTGCAGACCTCGCCCACCTAACATTTTCGAATGGCTTGAATCCTTGCGTAATTACCTAAGTTTTCGTATACAAACAACTTTTACGTGATTAACTCTGAGAGCAAAGAGTGTAACAGGAAGACTCAATAGGACTAAAATAAATTTAGCCTTGACCGCACCGCATGTAGCCAAATTACGTCACTCTGACAAGTCGAAGTACAGTACATATTTGGGAGGTCGGGCCTCACGCCTCCATAGGTTGAGTTCATAATCCTAACCAAAAATGTATTCAGTGTTATATTCTTGACGCAAGAGAAACCATATCAATATTTATAGCTCAAACTTTCTGTACTTGAGAATCGTCTTACTGTGTTTTGTGCATGGGTGCAACTCAAGTAGCTGGCCAGTGAGGAGCAAGAGTTGGAATGAATTAAGTCCAACAAATACGGTTATATGTTTAAATATGCTTTGTGCTAAATAAGAAGTGTAAATGAGGCTTCACTTCAAAGAAGATGAATCAGGGGGGTATACCGGCCTAGATTTTGCCTCTAGTGCTGTGAAAGTTTTCACCAGCCTTCACTGCATATTTTATTGGTAACTGGTCAACAAGCAGTTTGCGACTGGAATTCTTCCAACTGTAGTTACCCTTAATCAGTTCCACTTTGTTAATCCTAATCTGAAGACCGTTTCTGTCCATCAGACCCATTTTCCAGTAATGACTCGCTATTTCTTGTATTTAATCAGGGCTATTCCTACAGAACGCCCACTGGCAACATGTTCAGACGTATCGTATAATGCTATTCCTACGGGATGGTAAAGCGAATGTGCTTGGACAAATCTAAGCACAGATTTGGATTCAGCGTTCCTAAATTAATGAGATACACAAGCATTTACTCAAGTAGCAGAGAGGAAGTTAATATTAGTTGGCTAGTGATAATTGTTTCTTGTTCACTTAGTATATATTATCTTCTTTTAGTTATTTAATCAAAGGTTCAAATTGTTCAAATTCGCAACTGATGACGCTTTTTCAGGCGATATTAAAATAATCATAGGCTACTCAGCCGGCGCGTTCGTCGATGTTGACGTGATTAAAGACGTCACGTTTTGATGCTAGTTTCCCCTGAGTTCTCCCGTTACGCTCTTAGCTTCTTGGATAATATCCCGAGACATCCGATTTTCGGACGGTGAACAAGTTGCAAAATGTAAAAATTGCGCTCTTATACATAGGTATAGCTTACCCCAACCTCGTAGTCCTCACTCATCTAAACTAACCTTACCTGACCTAATATAAGCTGATCTCACCAAACCTGAATTTACCTAACCTTACCTAGCCCAACTTCACCCTAACTAACCTAAGCTCACCTAACATATTATCACCTAACCTAAGCTTACCTAGCTAAATCTAACTTAACCTCACATTACCCATTTCAGGGATTCTTGCAACCATCGCTGGCACAGGCAAATACTGGGTCAAATTTAGCTTAGCACAGTGTAGTTCGGTTTACTTAAATATACTGTATTCGAATACATAAATGAATAAAGCTCTCAAATAAAGCTTCAGCAGAAAGTGGTGTTTTTTCCTACAGGGCTTTTTTCCGGGTGGCTTTTTCCCCAGGGGCTTTTTTCCTCCAGGGGCTTTTTTCCGGTTACCCAGTTTTCCCTATTATCTGGTACTACATGGTGTGTAGCGCCTCCGTTTTTCTTTAAACTTTACGTTATAAACTTTACGCTAAATGGTGGCGACTGTAACTGCAATATCAAAAGTATAAAATGTACTTGTCTCCAGGTTACCACGAAGATAGCCGCAGAAAAATTCATTTCAAAATTTTCTTTACCATCTAAGATAGAACACAAAACATTCAGTTGCTGAGTGATATGCACATTGACTAAAAATCCGGCGTGTAAACAAGCAATCTATATTACAATTATGCTTGAGGCTCCATCCATCCGTGTGTACGTCCATCCCTGTTCTGTACGTGACGCTTTTCACTTTTAGCTAGAAAAAAAAAAAATTGCAAGAAGCTCTGATTTACGCTGGAATGAAGTTCAACCATAGCTGTCTTCTTAAGCCCTTCTAGAAAAAAAAAAAATCAGTCACTTTCAAAGCGAAGACATGAAAGCCATTTCACTTGTATCTTATCTACCGCTATTGATTTCCTTCACAAAAAATCTTCCTGTTGCCTCTCGTGCATCGCAGAAAATTGGTCTTATGAGGCGTGCTTGGAGGGTGTTTGGCTCGGTAGAATTGACACGTCGCTGCTTTAATTGCTTTGTCCTCCCTCTTCCGGAGTACTGCTCTGTAG
>LQNS02277275.1:5434904-5451029 GCA_001587735.2 Parhyale hawaiensis | reverse complement strand
TGATCTCGGATCTTCTTTTTTTTCTTATTCTTTTGTTTTCTCCACCCGCTGGGCTGGTTGCGTGGGGGTTTGTTAACCTCATGGAGTTTCTCCGTTCCTACGTCGCCAGTCTGGTGTGACTTAATAATAATAATAATAATAATAATAATAATAATAATAATAATAATAATAATAATAATAATAATAATAATAATAATAACATATTGTGTTCGCTTTGCTTGTGGCGCTCAACGTTCTTAATAGGTCAGCCAGATACGTAGTTCGGATCTTGGAGTGAAGATTCTACTGGAGCGCGCGCTGGAGGGGGAGGAGATGTCAGTCACCAGGCCCATGCCCTTCTTCAACTGTCCACATCTCATAAATTTTAGATTTCCAATTCTTTAGAGAAGGTGATTAAAATAGCCCTAGGTATCTTGTATGCCAAAAGAGCCGTCGTGAACGTTATTTTTGTATCCTTGTCAAAATTTGCGAACAGATTTTACTGGCAAATTTCGCGAGCTATCTTCTTGTGCTGGTATCGTGCAGGTTATTCAACTGCGCCATAAAACTGGCTTTCAGCCAGTCACTCAGCCAGGTTAACTGCTGAAGTTAAAAGTTTTAATTAATTGAGAGTGGCAGAGGTTACAGGTACGGCGCTGAACAGAGCTTAGATAGGTATAGAAAAACACTGCAAGAAGTACCGTTGTATGCAAGATTCACAGGTGAGAGATGCTAGAGTCCGCTAGACAAAGTGTGTTACGGTAGACAAGGTAGACAGGGCGGACTTAGATTAGACGGGGTAGGTTAAACTGCAGGAGCACTAAGTAATCGTGGGATATATCCCCGGGTCCCGCTAGTAAAATTTATTAAAATAATGTTTACGATATTTTTCCATGCAACTTCTAAAAATTCTACCCTAGGACATTGCCGTTGCAAAAACGTTTCCCCCGCTACTTGTGCATTGAAATGTCATGCCAAACTTGACGATCCGGCAATTTCGTCTGCTCGAAATCAGCGAAGATGTCGCTCGTCTGCGCACGGGTTTACAGAGTCCAGACTCCAGACTCCAAATAAAATGCCATATTACTTGAGAAATAAAACTATGAGTAAACATTCGCTACTCGTATTCGAGAATATCAAAGCAAAATATTAACTTTCGCGTATGTTAAAAAACAGACATTCGGTCCACCACTAGTTTGTGTGTTTGACTTATGTTTATTATAATGATTGTTAGCAGCATAACTCAAAAAGTTATGAACGGATCTTCAAGAAAAATGCAGAGGCTGTTAATACTATCAACTGGCACAAATGATTAGATTTTGGTGTTGATACTAACAAAATAATTGTTTGAGGGTCCATTTAAATTTTTCGTTACCGTTGCCTCGCTCACCAGTTCTTGCTGTTCTCGATCCAGTCAGTAGCGAATTCCTTTCATAAGCATTAACATGTGAAAATTTTCGAGTTCATTTGAATTTGTGGTTAATCTAAATGCGCTTATTCCATTTCCGTTTTTTCCTGTAGCGTATATTCAGCTACCGTACGCTTAGTTGTCTCCAACAGAAATAGTAGTGATGAGCTTACTGCTAGCTTGGTAGGTCACTTAGTGCCCAATTCCCTATGCATCATAGAAAATATGCTTAACTAAGTGACAAAGAGACATTATTTGTCAGATTTGAAGTTTAGGTTGAAGAATAATAGTAAGTCCGATCGATGCAGCTCTTCGTGATAGCCTGGATACTGAATTTTGCTTCGTTCTCACAGCAATGCTCAAGTTGCTCTGAGCAAGTGTTACGCTATAATTGAGTAGTAGATCAAAGAAGGAAAGGAATTGGATACCATCCACTGCAGAGCAGCAAAAAAGAGCCAATAAAAGGGGTTTCGTTCAAAATATTTTTTTCTGCCTCATTTCAAGATCTTTCCAATGTAAATGTTAGGCAACAAGAAGCATCTCGTTCATTACGTGAGGGTACTTTAGAGTGTCACTGTTTAACTCTTTAATGTCCCAGTGAAATTTGTTTTTATTACAAAATAGTACTGGAAATGGCACCAAATGATTCCCGGGAGCGTGAAAAGTCGAAGTGGAATCAGTTACAAGTTGGAGAAGATACCTATAGGTAAGAAACTCTGGTGAATATGCAGGGGGTGGTGCATAATATTGCTTGATATAGGCAGGATAATCGTGATATCTGGCTAAACATAATGTGCCTTTTACGTTATTGTTTCGTACTTTTAGGAATCGACGACCCGAACTGGAATTCCGTCCGTCGTTTGAAGCTCCTACACAACTATTTCAGCTCGTAATGGCAGATCAAACGACTGATCACCAAGATTTCGTCGTAAAGACGAGACGTTTTCAACACTTCGGGCACACTTTCTAAAGCAACTAACTTGAACACTGATGCTCTAAATTGCTAATCTTGTGTGCTTGAGAGAGTCAGTCGAGATTATTTTTAATTTTCCCTTAAATAAAAGGGCGGCACAACGGCAAAAGCGCTCGCGAGAGAAGGCACACCGCCTCGTCTCGGCCCGCCTGTAGTTATGGTAATGCTGGAACAAATGGATTGGAAATCCTTCATCCCCACGAATTTTAAGAGGAGAACGCAGAGCTCCCAAGAAAGCAGGCCCAAGACAGACTAGGAGGTGTCTTTCAACCCTCAGAGTTATGAATTCATTTACGATGCAACAATGCAGAGCGAAGAGCATCTTTGGGCGAATTGTTTATTTTTGCAAACGTGTAGGGCTAAAACATTTCTGCACTTGCGCTTTCTGTAATTCAGCATCGTTCAACAATGGGACCTTGGTTTATACGTGCTGAAATATGTGTATTCAACAATATGTCAGTAGTTACCAGTGCTTAAGTCTGAGAAAGACCAAAGTGAACAGGATTAAAAGTACAAATTAATGAAAAAGTGAAATTTTGACAGTAGAATTAAGACAGATGATTAAAATCTATATTGTGTAATTGTTAGCAGCTTTAGCTTTAGTGAAAGATAATTTCAACTTTGTAATTCGAAACTGATTAATTACGCCTATAATTGAAACGGCTACAAATTTATACGGTACGAACAAATTGACCTGGAATTAGTTGAGTTTAGAAATATTTTTGTTTAAAAGCAGAATCTTGAAGCCCAAGAAGCTGCGCTATAACGAAATTACCGATAATGGCATATTTGGACTGCTACCAACAATGGCTATTATTATCATAAAAAAAAAATTCTGTACCTAAGAAAATCTGAACACACGTGTTTCTCATAGAATTTTTTATGCTGATAAATACAGACACTGTTTGCTCACTTAGAGAACGGATATAATTTTTCTCATTTTATTCTAGCCTTCCCATTGCACCGATTTTTCGTCATCTGTACTTATTGTAATTTTTTTAGATGAATTTTTTCGTAGAGAAAAAATTCTCCAACTGCACAAAAACTACAAAATGCATTAAATCTTTTTCAGATTTATTACGAGCAATTTATTATGAAGTATTCAGAACATTGTAAGCAGCAACTTTTGCAAAGCCTCTGCCCATATAAAGTCATCAAATTCCGGCACTGTTGTAGAGCGATATTATCCCATTCTTTTTCGATTTTCTTGAACACAGCGGTCTTGTTTACAGGCTGATTTTTCTTACATTGTCTCCAGCGATTTTCCACAAGTTCTCTATAGTGGATTTCAAGTCAGGACTTTGAGGTGGCCATCTCATTATGGTCATAGTTTCATCATCAAGTGGACCGCCTTCACTTTTATCACTATGACATAGTGCGTTGTCATGCATAAAAATACAAAGGTTCAGGAACACTAGATTCCGTTTACATTAGAACGACACCGTATCCCAATCTTTTGTAAACCTCTACGCTTACACATCCCTTTAATTTTATCAGTGGTCCAACCCCTGACGGGGAAAAAAATAGATTCTAACAGAACCTCCTGCAAACCCTAAAGGATTTAATTTTTCCCCAGTTTATGGTTTACCGATTGACTTTACAATATTAAACTTCTTCTTATGCCAAAGAAAGCCCTTGACGAATCGTCATCTTACCAAATAATATTCGCTTTTTTACAAAGTCAAGTCGGGCTTTTTGACTTTTATTTTACTGATTAAAGGTCTTAGCGGTTGGGCGTCTTGCATTAAGTCCAATATCCTTCAAATGTTGGACAACAGATTGTCAAGAGACAGCTGCTGGAAGAACTGTTCAAATTATGTAAAGTTCCTGTAGCAGTTTAGAAACATTTCTTTAGAGAAAGTTTTGCCAACATTCGGATCGCCGCGTGGGCGGCTATGACGAGGCTCTTCACATTTAGCAGGAGGGGCGAGCGATGTTGAATCCTTCCATAGCGCTATAAAATTCTCGAAACTAAGTTTTGAGATTGTAAACCAATACTGAAAAACTTTGAAATTAAATCGGTATTCCTTAATTCATCTCTCAGTTTCACAACTGGTCTGAGTTTTGCATCAACCGATAAATATTTAGTCTGTGCTGAGTATTTTAGCAGGTGATGAGTACCATGCCGTTTCAGTGCTGCCAAAACTTTGCTAAACCTCATTAACCGCATTTCTTTGGAATTATTCCTTAATTTTGTGGGCAATAAAATGCTAAAACGCATATGTTTATGTAATAGTTTATTTATGTGCAAATTCGACTAAAAATATGCGCACAACAAGCACACATATATGGAGCTATGTTCAGTATAAATTTCGTCTAATTGATGAAATAATTAAATTAACATGGAAAAGTTATTATTTTTTCTCTAATTTTGTCAACGACCGTATTTCCTTCCTCACTGAATAATAATATTGTTTCTTCGACAGAAATATGCTAGCTCCTGGTTTATCTTTACGTTGTTGAAATCGTTCGCGCACAACATATTCATCATTCCTGAAACTTTTATTATGGCCATAGTAGTATATAATAGTTTATAATAGTTTATAATAGTGCAAGGTATGCCTCGCAATGTAATATGATCTAAAAAAAATTACGGCCATGGACAAAATTATGAGGCACCTTAAGCAAAAGACAGAATAATCTGTCTTAGTGTACTTTCATGATGGTACCACGTAGCACACTGAGTCATAGTATGAAATGCCTATGGTACGATCTAACACTTAGTATTTCTGCTTTGGATTGTACCGCAGATCTCGGTAACGGACTCCTTGCACGGTGAGCGATCTTTGTGGCGCCTAGCGCGCGGAGTCAGAGTTAGCATACTTTTCTTGGTGTGTGCAGTTGCCGTGAGGGCACTTGCTTTATGGAGTAGGACAGTAGGGAGAGGGGGGGGGGTCGTTGACCTTTCCGTTATTGCGCCATAGATCTTAGCGACACGTGGTCGACTGCATCTGTACTCACTCCTTTGAGGCCAGTTGGCCTATGTCTTCAGCAGGAACCAGTGCGTGTGGATTTCCCGGTGGAGGGTGCGGTCAAACTTGACTTTACCTTTGACATACTAGAGACTAAATTAGCATAAGTGGCTGCATCAATTCTGAGTTAGTCCTTATGAAGTTTGGCTTTTAACTGCTGTTTTGAGGACCATTCCTGCATCCTAGCTCTTTTCCCTATGTGTAACCACGGATGCTCGATGGGAAATACGTCGGGAGACTGAGGGGGCCAATCCATTACTCTCAGATGCTCCCTCTTAAACCAACTCCTCGAAACTGCTGATGAGTGTGGCATGAGGCATTGGTATTGGGAGATAACACCTTCACGTTTGTTATTATTGAATATTTTCTCAAATGAGTGGCAGTACACTCATGCTGGTGTACGGTGCAGAATTCATTCTGCCCTCGCATATATATAAAGAGTATTTCAGTCCCTAACAACGCAATGCAGCCTCAAACCCTAACGCTGCCTCCCCAAAATTTCACCGCAGGTGAACACATTGTGGGAGATAAGCTTCACCAGGCTTCGACGCACATAAACAGCGCCGGGTGTCCCTCCCAAAAATCTGATGAAAAAAAAAAAAGGATTTTTAGGGCAATGTTCACGTACACAAATCTGCAAAAATAATCTGTGGAAAAGGACAATGCACATTTAGTTTAGAAAGCACCGAGAAACTCTCCTCCAAGTTGCTTGCATCTGACCAAATCACTTCAGCCTTATCATTACCAGTCCAATGTCCATGTGCTTTTGAAACAAAGGCTTTTTCTTCCTGTTGGCATTAGACAGCAATGGCTGTTTTAGCTGTGCATCCTTTGAAACCAATTCCTACAGGTTTCCCTCTTCTGCATGGAAGATAAATAGATTTCTTGCCGATTTCCTTTCTTAAACTCAGCATTCACATTTGAAAACGTTTCTCTCCTACCAGCCAGCGATGCCTTCATCTGTCTGTCCTTTCTTGATGTCGCATAGGTATCTTTTTCGGCCTTGTCTTAAGCAGTTTTTTTTGCATGAATTGGTCTCACTCTATCTTCTGAGAGCGCTTTAGATACCATTTCTCGAATACTTTTTTTTATTAATCTCATTTTGAGAATTACCATTTACGAGCAATGCAACAATTTGAACCCTTTCTTTCCAAAAAAGTTTCCTCTTTGGTTACATTTCGTTTTAAATAGGTATGCTGAATAACAAAACTATAAAAAATGTTGATTCTTTAAATGAATAGAGGTATTTGCTCAGGCAACTTGCACTCGATTTACTGTCAAGCCTGCATGAACTGGTTTAATCAAATAGCATTAAATCATGACAAAATGCTATCCAACTTTGTTACTCAGTATGTAATACTGAAACAACATTCTCTACACAGGTAAAATCTATTCAGATACATATAACTAAAACACACTTACCTGGGGTACTCACACAATTTTGTCCATATGTATGTCCGGAGGAGGGGGGAAGTTGCGCCATCGTTGCCTTTACTGCGCTGTTCGTATGCTGTGGCCACATGTGCTTCAAAGGTAGAACAAGACACGCACGTGTTTCTGTCGGGTAGATAAAACGTGATGATGTCCCTGTGCACCATGCAACACATTCAGCAGTAGTCTTATTATTTAAGTCATTATCATAAATTGATACTAATAAGTGAGATAGGTATAATCTATCAGATATAATTTTCCCGCTTCTTAGCCATTTAATATTACCAACTCGCTAATATTCGTATTTCTTCTATGCCTTACCGGAACCTGCAAAATTGCAGCGTCTCATAATAAGGAAATGAGTTATGATATTTCGTCAAAGGAACTGGTTCATATTCCAGGCACATCCGCTGGAAGAGCTGACACGCTAAGGCAAAGGATCTCAACTCGTACCTTGTATCGGCTTTTTCATATAACACGACGCCCAGCAACAGCAATAATTACTATCATTTGTTCGTCTGGCACACGGAGCTCGAGGCTTGCAATAGACATGCCTGAGCAGCTCCAGCCCGGCCGGATCTTTTGGAGTGCAGTGGGGCATGAGGAGGCGGGCATTGCACACCGGCCCCGCGCGCTGATGGCCCAAATCGCCACGCGGATCATCGCCAGGACGAGAGGGAAAGTGTGCCGGGCGAGAAAGTCGGCTAAAGGTGGCAAGCGATCATTTGCTAGCTAAAAGTGAGAGTTGAGCGTCGCGTGGCCAACAAACGAAGTGACGATGAGCGCGGAGCTCTTGTTTTCTTACACCAGCACTGGAACACTGGAACTCATCGGCCGCTACGATGTTGAATATCTGGTGCAATTAGCCTGCTCATTGTACTGGGCGGTAGACACGAGAGGGCTAAGAAGGGCGAGAGGTTGGCGGTCTATGGAGTAGAGATGCTGACACTTTGATGTCTACGAGGACAATTCAGTCATGCTAGCAAGTTACAGTTCGTTAGGACGATGATGAGTTGGATAGGTAAACTCACATAGCCATAGATTACTCTGCATTTGATATCTTACTTCTGCCAAAAAGATCTAAACACTAATTGACGAAGCATTCTCTACATTCCTTTGTAATTAACAAACTGATTTCATACAGAAATGACACTGTTCATAGTGGCGCATAGAACGCACTTATCAAGAAGAAATACAAATTTATCAGCCCAGGCCGCCAAAAAGTTCAAAATAAATTTTGGACAACTTTCTTGCTGATAAAACACAATTTTTGCTTTACCACGGATAGTTTGCTGCTTGTGTGAAGACCCTGTATTAATTAAAAAATACTTTATTGAAGTTTCATCTGCCGGCCGTAGAAACTAGTTAGAGTTTTGAGAGTGCCGTCAACGGTAGCGTATAATAGTTCACATCACATATGACTCAACCGATTTGGCAGATAATTTGCTAAGTATCTTGTGCAATTGATGGTACCATTTCTTGTATTACTGCAATTGCGCCTAATGCAGCACTACGCCTTTGCTATGTCGTTTTGTGACATAAGTACAGTGCCATGGCAAAGGGGATATAAATACTTTGGAAATACTTTAACGTGCAGTCTACAATGTATGATCTGTTTTAGAGTGCAGCTTACTATCTATCATCTGCTTTAGTATGTAGTCTATCTGAGAGGTACAAGGAAAATAATGGTTACTAAGAGGGTGTTAGCTTAGGAAGAGCGAGGACTGGTTCTGCTGACGTCCTAATAAGAAAGCCTTCATAAGGTTAGGTAAGGCAAGGAGTGGTTTTGCTAACGACCTAAATAAAGTAGCCTAAAATAACCTAACCTAATCTTATAACCTAACCTAACCTAATAACCTAACTAAACCTAACATCATCCCGGTGTTTGCGCTTGGTAGACTCAAACACTGGGTAGACTGCACGCTAAAGTGGCACCAATATTTTAGTAGAAAGAAAGCATAAAGAAGGTTAATTTAATATACTGTAGTTCGCAGTTTTGCTGAGACACTCCAGTCTAAATTTTTAGACTGGAAGACGGTAATTGCACTTCTCTCACTGAGGTCCATGATTCAGCGTTCTGTGTTGCGCCTCATAAGTTTTTGAAGTGTCGAATAAAAGCACAAATTTCCCGCTAGTCATCCAGGCTCGAGGGGGCGACAACACCGAAAGCGACGGCGCGGTGCTGCACTTTTGCATTAAGGTATATCTATATAGCGGCGAAACTTGTACTGTAAAGCTTCTTACAGCATGATTATAACCGAGACACCTGCAGTTCCTGTGGTGATGCTTCCGGCTCCTGTAAATTGAGTCTAAATGCTCGAATGTTCACTTATTCAGCCATTGTGTCTGCACTCAGAAATTTGCGGCATTGAAATTTTTAACCACGAGCATTTCTGGGCCATAAAAAGATGAGTTTTTGGATTGGACAATACTGAACCTACTGGACACTTTATTTCATTTGAATTTAATGGTACCACGTAACCGATGGTCCGCAGTGTTGCAATACTAATAGTTTCAGGATCACTCACTGTCCAGCCTACATTATCTGAAGTAATTCTGGGGCGAGACACTGCGTACACTGTGTAGGTAGATATATCCATATAAAATATAATTTGTGGTTCCTATAAGTCAGTTGAGGTAGAAGAATATATACAGAGAATTAACTGTGCAGAAGGAGCCATTATACCCAATCTAATGCTGAATTTTACTGGTTAAGCTGCAGCTTCAGTTCTACTGGGACAGTTTTATTTTACGCACATTCAAAATGCTTTGAGTTAACTGACAACAAACTACATGCAACTGCACAAAACCGTATTAAGGCATTTCATTAGGGCTAAAAAAACTTTGGCTTTAACCCTCAAATTTTGTTGTTGATTGCTACACCTCTCTCTGCAAGTAAAACATGTTACCAAGAACAAGCTTAGAACGGTAAAATTGGATTCAAAGACAATAGTTTTCCAACGACTGACTTTAAATAAGGGGCTTGAATAAATAGATAGGCAGATCTACCGTTCTTCCAGTATTTCAGAATAATAAGTCTTCCTCCAGAGTGTTCCTTTATGCTCAGAATAACCACAATAGAATACTCATTTGACTATTATATTTTGTTACAATTACTCTGACGAGTCAAGTTTTAGTCAATCGTTTGCTGCACGAACCAATGAATGTGGATATCTTATACTAATTGGGGTGCGGTTCAGTTGACTATACACACGTGTTTAGCGCATGCAGTTTCCTTATTAATTAATTTGAATCCCCTGTTCACCACTCAAACATTTACTGTCCAGTCAAAAATTATCGTCGGCAGCGCCGGTACTTATCGACACCAATCGGCGTGAAGACGATTAAAATGGCCTCTAAATATCGTCTCTGTGTCGTCGGGAAATGTCCGCTTTTCTCACCTATAACATGAGTATTGTCTTCATCGTTTTCAGCCGAAAATCCATCCTTATATAAGAGAATATAGGCCTAATTTTGCTTAGACGTCCCTGTCCATTATAGTTGTCTTTTCTTCGAGAAGAGCAATATTTCGTCTATAACATAATCCACCGATATAGTTGCGGCACCATACAGAAATGGCTATTTAACCTAACTATTGCTGCTGAATAATTGTTTCTAAACAGAAGAATTACGTTTAAGTCATTAGTGCGTGTTAGGCCTGCAGCTCATAACTGTCTGGAGTTCTAAACTTCAGACCGATGCTAGAACAGGAACTTGAAACAGTTATTCAAGCTCGAGTACGTTTCTCTAGAACTTCATTAACTTCAAACTAGAATAGAGTCATACTACGCAGCTGAAAGGAAATTACGTCTCCATGTAGAAATTTCAACTGTACGCGTTATCAGGAAATGTAAGCTTAAATACAGTGTAAAACTTCATATCATTTTATATAAACCTAATGGGGATATTTCGTTAATATAGATCAATTGAACACAAAAATAGATAGTTATATGCTATCAAAGATTGCTTTACTGGTTAAAAAGGGACACAAAAGGTAATCAATAACAGTGGGTAACTAGAGGACGCTGAGAGCGCATACCTCCCCCAAGCAAGGCAACGTTAGTAAAAAATTCAAATTGGCTGGCTCTGAAGCCATGATTTTTATTGTATCAACTCCAAAATCCAATCATTTGTGCCTTTTGATAATAATAACAGCTTGTGCAATTTTCTTGAAGATCCGTTCAAAACTTTTTGAGCTATGCTGCTAACAAACGTTATGACAAACATGAGTCAAACATACAAACGAACGAACCGATCTGCACCGAAATTTAATCATTTATGTTTTTTAACATTACCAACAACCCCTATGAATTTCATAAAGATCCTTTCATCATTTCTTGATTTATTGTGCAAACATGCGTAAAATTAAAAACAGTGACAAATGAACGAACGAACTAACGGATCATTACCAAAATTTGGTCATTTACTCTTTGTTATATACCTAACAACTCATGTATATTTCATAAAAGTCCGTTAATAACTTTTTGAGTTATGGCATTGAGAAAAATGAGGCAGCAAACAAACACACAAACGGATGGACGGATTTTCACCAAAAGTTAATCATCTGTTTCTCCTAACATGCCAAACAATCCCTGCAAATTTTCTCCAAATCGGTTCATAAATTTTTGAGTTATCTTGGTGACAGACAGACAAATAGACAAACACGACGGAAACGTAACCTGCTTGGCAGAGGTAGCTACGCTAAATTGGTTCCAGGGGGGGGGGCGGGAGAAATGCGAGGAGGGGGCTCAGTACAATACACACATGTAAGTTGGTTCTAAGGTGGCAGTACGGGTCGGGGGAGGGGGGACACAATACATACGTGTATGGCAGTTCCAAGGGGGAAATCCGGGGGGTGGGGGCTGAGCACGATGCATAAATGTACGTTCATTTTAGGGCAGCAATACGCGGGGAGGTGGAAGCAAAGCACAAAACACATATATATTGGTTGGATTCAGGTTGGCAATGCGCGAGGGGGGGGGGACGGCTAAGCACAATACATTCATGTATGTTGGTTCCAGGGGGTCAGCACGGGGGAAGAGGGTGAGCAAAATTCATTCACGTTGTGTTCCAGAGTGGCAATACGGAGGGGCGGGGCTGAACACAATACGTACATGTATGTTAGTTCCTAGGTACGGGGATGAGGATAAGCACAATACATCGATGTACGTTTTCTCGAGGGTCGGAATACGGGGGGAGGGGTGAGCACATTTCATACATGAATGTTGGTTCCAGGCTGGCAAAACGAGAGGAGAGGGGGGAGGGCTGAGCACAGTACATTCATGCATCATGGATCCACGGAGCAAAATTGAGAGGGGGCGGCGGCTGAGAGTGGGCTTGTTTCATTTTTGAAGCGATACAGAGGCTCAAGCTCGTCCCTTTTGGCGTCCGATACATACATAATTCTATATAAAACAGTTATTTACTCAAAAATTAAAGCTTAGTTGGAGGAAAGTCGCCTCACCTATTGTTATGGGCGATTGTGCAGGAAAAATCGACCACTGTAATCAAAGGGCGTCTTTTAAGATATTTCAGGTCATATTCCGTTGAAAATCATTTTAATCGGTCACCCGTTAATAACAGCCTGTAAAATCCAGGGTACACCGTTAATTACCGGTGTTGCCGATGATAATTTCTGACTGGGGCACCGGCCAAAACTTAATTTCTGAAGAGTTTTCAAAACTTTATAACTATGAACCTGTATTCCTCTGAATTAACTTCTCCGAACTTTCACAGTTAATTTGTAGCGAGGAACGTTAGATGAGAAGTTTTAGGTTAGATGAGGTGCTTATACTTTAAATTATATCTGTAAGATAAAATGTCGTACGTTGAGATTGACGACGAAATGTGTTAGGTTAGAGACGGACTGCATGAATTTAGACGGAGTTCGTCACATGTTAGATGACGGGTGGCGATTTAGATGAGCTGTGTTAGGTCAAACGCTATAACAGCTGAGTGCGATTGGTTACAAATTATGAAAACAAAAATATAAGGTAACCGTGCAATTTCTGTGGGTCTTGCTTATACAATTTATTCTACATGTACTATTAGATAGCCGAAGAAGACGTGTGGTATACGAGCTGCTTCTCACAGGTCGTAAATTAGCAGTCGATTGTGGAAAACATTTTCACACTGCGTGGGACTAAATGACGACCAACACTTTTGTTCTGAGGCAGGCTCATAGGTTCCAGCTAGAGCCTGATACTGGTAGCTACGACACCCTGGGTCCTCTCTTTGGATCACATTGTACTCTGTGGATAGGGAAGCTTAAACTGCATAGGAGAATACTAATACTACTACGACGACACCCTGGGCTCCAACTTACTGCTGTTTGAAAAAGTAAATGTGGTAGGAATTTTCGTTTGCAGTCACAAATACTAACCTTTTCTATAATGCATCTCTTGCGCCGATGAGTGAGACACATGCAATGGAAAAGTTTTTCTGTATCCGGCATATCAAAGCGTTATTGTTTTCGGAAGGAAATATGACGAGGTCCTTTCCTATAATGCGGTCCCTGGGCCGATGATGAAGTAGACGCAATGCGAAATTTCCGTCGTACTACACACTATAGTGCTTCACATTCCAGGAAAGGATGAGCCGCTTGGATGACGCAGTAGGCGAAGTGAGGTCAGTGCGCCGTAAGTGTGTCAAGGATGCGCCACACGTATGTGCAGACAGAACAGCCGGCACACACAGTTGCCACTCGTCCAACCTCTTGCGCCACACACACCCACCCGGCTGCTTCTTTGCTGCCTTCTTAACCTCTAACAGAATGTCTTAGGCCTTGCAAACTCTACTACCAATAGTTTTTTAATACCTCGCCTAGAATATTATCTACTAGTGGATCCGTGCATGAAAAAATTCACGCAATAATCGATATGTTTGCTCTCTTCTTTGACTTGCCGTTTCCACATTTTCCCGCTCACGCTTAGTAGTAACGCTTATTCTCTTCTGTAAATCTTTTTGCTTCAAGTCTTTCTTGTCACTGTGCCGCATAGGCGCTGCATCTCTCAATTGGCAGCACGACTTCGTTCTTGAGACAGTAGTAGTCTCGCTCTTCTTTTACGTTCCCTATCCTCTTCCTTAATTAATCGTGCGTCTTCCAAAGCAAAATCTTGAGTAAAACACTGCAATAAACTTGAATGCTCCTCCAGTCAGCTTATATGTAATGTGAATGCGCCGTATCTATAATACTATCTTCCATACTTACTATCTTCTTCATTGAAGTGCTCAACTTTCGGCCTTTGAAGCGAAATATGCACTCTCAAAGAAAGACAGTAAGCTAGAAGAAATTGTTGTCTACTGCCCGTGAAATAGTTGAAGAGAAAGCTACATCGTCAAACTTAATAAGAAAGACAGGAAGCTATAAGAAATAATTGTGTAATTCCAGTAAAAAATCATCACCACGTGAGTGCCCCATTGATTATCTGCCGAATTCATACGTCGTGACCTGAGAGAAAAAAAAGTTATAAAATCGGACTCCAGAAGCCGCATGCATATTGTCCCACTTTCAAGAAGTGTTTCAAGCAGGAAGCGCATCCAGCTGAAGAGATAAGGATCCAATTTTCACCATCTTCTGCAACCTGGTCATCGATCTCTACGAAAACGTAACTGAATAACCAAATCTCCAACCTGGCTTATTTTTCACCTATTTCCTTCAAAGCGGGCACGAAATAATAAATAAATAATCTTCTATAATATTAATAGCATTGTTCATTCGCTCCTTCGTGCATTACGCTCTTCAAATAATAGATAGATGAAAATTGGAGCGAATAGTTTTAAGGCTCAGCAGCTGTCATCGGTCAAATAGTTTGGAAAAAAGTCGGCAAAATCTTCAAAATGGTATGAATCAGGCAGCATTGTGAAGCTAACGTAGGTATCTATGATACGGCGGGAATCATCAATCAGATGCAACAGGGCAAGGTTTTTCTAATAGAATCTGTATCATTAATTGTTTGCCGTTACCGTGAGAATTCCGCAATGATGCAGATTTCGTAATCAAGTTTCTGTTCTATGGAGATCGATGACGAGGTGGGAGAACAAGGTTTAAGTGAAATCCTTGTCCCTTTATTATTTGAATGCTTTTCTTGCCACGTTGGATATTTTGGCGGTTCTGTTCCCTTCTGATGGAATTCAGTATGCAATAATTAGACCATATTGCTGAAGAAGGCTAAATTTGGAATACAGTACTTATCGTTATTGACAACGAATGCAGTTCTTGATCTTCCAGCTTCTCTTGCCGTTCCCGTGGAATCTTACATTCATTACTTTTCTCTGCACCGAAATTAAATTTTCTGTTGGTTTACGATGTATACCTTTAGCAGAAAATCAGTGAAGCGTAGAGGAACAGATTTTTTTTCCGGTGTAGTAGCCGTAGTAATTCTATATTTCAGGAATAAATCGGTAATTGAAGTTGTAACATTAGTTTTCTCTTCAATTTGCTGAAGTTTACAGGTGAAATATTTTTGAGGATATTTTTCTGCAATTCATTTGATGTCAGCCATGTAAATTTGTTATTGCATAAATTAACTAATTGTGTAGCTACAGGTCTTCAGGTATTACCGCACTGAATATTACTCTACGGTGCATGTTATACTGTAGTCCTTTCATCATAAGTTCAATTGAGGCTAAAGCAAATTTCAATCCGATTTTCATTGTCGCATATTATTTACATAATCATATCAAACAATCAGGTCATTCATCTTCAAAGACTCTGAGTTTGTCTCTCTGTGTTGGACAGTGACTGCTATTTCTTCGAGGAAATGATTTTCTATCTCTGAGATTCAGCCAGTAACTAGAGCACTCTTGCGAGCGCATACCTCCATCAAGCAACACAATGTTTACGAAATATTCATGGTCAATGTGAACCAGGATTTCTTTTTATCTTAGCCAAATCTTTGTCATTTCATTTGTACCTCTTTACATCAGTAAAAGTTCCTATGATATTCTTGAAGATCATTTCGCAACTTTTTGAGTCATGTTCTGGCAAACACTAAATAAAATATAGAGTCAAACACACGAACGAATCGGTCATCACTAATATTAGGTCATTTGTGCCCTTCAAGATTTAAAAAATTTCCTAAAAAACTCATGAAGATTCGAAAATACCTTTTTGAGTTATATTCTGAAGCACATAGAGACAACCGAATGAACAGACCAATAGATCATCGTAAAAATTTGGTCAATTGCGTTTCATAGCATTCCCAAACATTCCTGCAAATTTTATGAAAATCTGTGGACAACTTATTATTATTATTATTAAATCACACCAGACTGGCGACGCAGGAACGGAGAAACTCCATGAGGTTAACAAACCCCCACGCAACCAGCCCAGCGGGTGGAGAAAACAAAAGAATAGAAAA
>LQNS02277275.1:5417862-5432288 GCA_001587735.2 Parhyale hawaiensis | reverse complement strand
TAACTGGAAGAGGCTACAGCTAGTTCAGCCAAATTACCATATAATCCCCGAACATTAGTGCACAAGATCCGGCAGGAGCGAGACCCAAAACCACGAGGACCGGGGTTCTCCTCCACGTCCGGAGGAGAACCCCGAGTTATGTAAGCAAATAAAAGCAAACGGTTGGAGGGATCTTCACTGAAAGTTAATCATATATTTCTCTAAACACGCTAACATTCCCTGTAAATTTCATAAAGATCATGCTATAACTTTTTGAGCTATATTGGCGGCAGACAAAGTGACAGACAAACTACAACAAAAGCATGACCTCCTTGGCGGAGGTAAAAACATTACCAGTTTAATTTTCCACAACCACTTTGTATGTAGATGCGCCACATAGTTCACTTACGCCTTCTGCTTTTAAGAAACATGGCCTTTCCCTTGCACTTTGAGTAGCATAGCATTTGCATTACCTGTATAGATAAATTACAATTCATACTGCGGTGGTGACAGCTGCGTCTGACACTTTCAGTGAAGCTGCGCATTTACTGGGAACTGCGTCTGCATGGGAACGTCCTAATCGTTTTGTGATTGTTTTTCAGTTTTAACCGGGAGAGAGATAGACTCAATTTAAACACTATATATGTGGTTGCTTGCTAGTACGTACTGGGATGTAATCGGTGCGGAACCTGATTTTACGTCGCTTTCTAATGCTCAAAGGAAATTAATCCTTCAGAATCAGTTATGTGAATGTTTATTTCATAAACAACATATCTGTAGTTAGCCACTATAGCGCAGTCGTGTAGTGGACACAGAATTTGAGTAAGAATTGGAGGACTACTTGAGAAGGTGCAAGCACCCCCCCCCCCATCCCAAAAAAAAAACTTACAGTCCTGCATTCCGTCGTAGTGAAGCGAAAGCGGTAGCTGTAGTGGCGACTCCATGGTGCTTGCCTGTGTCTCCGAGGACTGTATGTCCTCTCAGTATCAAATCTGCTGTTATTGAGGATGGTTGTTTTGGGCTGAGCAGCAGATACAGTTTTTTTTGTCGTAATGAGAAATGTGTACTAGTCAGTCCAACTCACTAAAGTTCTAACTTTGAGGAACATTTGATGCTTTACCCGCAAAATTAACTATGCCGGTCCTGCAAGAAAACGCAGTAGATAAACTGAATAGCAGATAACTTGACGGTAAACATTTTCTGCACTTTTCCAATGATTCCTTTGCACCGTATATGTGATAAAAGCCCGGTGTAGCACTCAGCGGAAACATGGCTGTATTGGAAACTGGGCTTGTGCCAGTCTGTGTTTCCGCATGTTCTCGAACGGCCTGATGGTGAAGGCTCTTGCATGTTGTGTGCGTCCGAGCGACCTCTGGTTTGTCTCGGTGACACTTTCCGTGCTAACGTATTTTCCAAATTAGCTTTTCAATTACGGAAGATTAATGCACTCTTTATTCTTTCGCCGTAGAGGTGCACGTGCGATGGACTTTCCCTGCACCCTCCCTCCACCCGCACACCGTACGCACCGAAAACTTTGATGAGGTGCCCCCAAACTTTAGGTTTCGTCCCGAACTTTAGATTGATTTTTCTCGCGTCACATCGTTAGCGTCTCTGACGCTTATTATTAAAGTAGATGAATTTTTAGAGCTGCCGATGGCTGATTGGCTTAGCATGAGATAAATTAGCTGGAAAGTATAAGGCCAGCATTGCCACTATGGAACTTTATTCCCTTCTTATATAATTACTGTTCAGTTGTTTCCTGCTTGCTGTTGTGATTGCTCTGACTACCAATAAGCGAGTTGTAGTCCCAAGCCCAACACGCCTCGGCATACACTCATGCCAAGTACTTGTCTCAGCCATTCAACTATATTCAAGGGAACTCAACAGCTTCAAGCTTCCCACAAACTCAAATTTGAAGAAGTTCATTGTTAAGTTTCATGGGTATTAAAAACATAGTGCTTAGTATCACGAATAATTGAAATTGGTGAAGGGAATTTGAATTTAAATCGTCTCTGAAACTCTAAACTTTATGACCGATTAGATCAAATAGCAACTTTGAGGCACATACAGCTAATACCCCGCCACAGAATCCGCAGCAATAAGTATCACCCGGCCGTTTATATGTAGTTTGTGAGATGAAACACAGCGAGTCCGCCTAAAGTAACATCAAAAAATTGTTTTATTCCTTGCAGCCAGTTGTACATAAGCGGAAGTGGCACTGTATTGGCGACAGTGCCAGTCTCTGCCAGTGTGTCCGCGTCCCACAGGCAATGTCTGTTCGGACTCAGCGCTTGTCGATGCCCATAATTTTACTAGGACGTAGGTTTTTTGCAAAGACTCTAATTTGAATTCAGTAATCAGTTTGCGTTATGATTATATGTAGAGTGTAAGAAATAAACTTACCCATTTACATCGAAGTAATGAAAGGCATATTTTTAAGAATGGAGATATTTGTATGCAAAAACTCACACTGAACTATTCAAAACTTTAATTATTTCATGGCTCAAGCATACTAGATGAGGTAGCCTTCTTTCTTAACAACACCTAGTTCACTCTACATAAATTGCATTGTAGAGTTATGCACTACACTCGCCGCAAAAAATTTGTATTTAGAATGATTGCCTAAAAAAACTGTCCATGCTTGAATCAGTACAATATAATAATTCACGTCTTGTTTTTATTTATTTATTTATATATTTATATCTTTCCTGTCACGCACTATGGGAATAAGATAGGAGAAAATTCAGATTTCAAAATGTAAAAAAAAGTGGGGTACCTTGCAGACTTTTTCTTTCAGATTTCAAAATGTAAAAAAAAAGTTGGTTACCTTGCAATCTTTTTCTTCAGTATTAGATAGGGGAAAAATAGAACTAATAAGATAAGAGAAAATTCAGATTTCAAAGGGCGAAAAAAAAAGTTGAGTACCTTGGAATCTTTTTCTTCAGTATTAGATAGGGGAAAAATGAGGAAGCTCAGAAGACGGCGGGGGTTTTGGTGAAGTGTTAATTTTTTGCCGTCATTTATAATGACGGCTGGGCCACTAGTGCAAGTATATTTCGGTTGCGTCCCTACCTTATGAGAATTAGGAGGAGAGTGCGCGTTCTCTGAAAGTGCCGCCGCTGTCCCGCACTGAGAGTTGCAAAATTCTAAACAATGGTTGCTGGTCACTCAGAGCTTGTATCAATAGGGTGATTGTGCATACCGTCTGTAGCACCATTCCTTAATTTTTTCAAACATTGCACTATTGCATCGCTGCTTTTACTGCTACTAAAGCAGGATGCGATCACACTTCTCTCTCTAGAATCTGCCGGAACATAATTATTTCTGGGAACCCTGGTGCCGCTTTTCTGTGAGGACGGGTGTCTGGTGGTGGGGAAACTCGAGTGTTTCCGAGCTCATAAATGGCTCGATGCACTGCCCCAATAAAAGTGGCAACGCACATATCAGACACTCCCCGGTCTAGGAGGGTAAGGGCACAGCTTTCCTCCTCTAGTAAATGCTCGCGATGCCTCATATATTACCAATAGAAGAAGAAATACAAGAACCCAATATTTGTGAGAATTTAAGAGGGGGTGCAACGGACGGTGCTTTCAACCAACCTCTCGATATCAACTACGAGGTAACACCGAGTAATGCTTAGGGTTTCGCAACTTGCAGCGCAGGACTACCTACAGCAGCTATTTACGACAGTTCACACTCCTCCCATTTTCTCATAAGGGAGAGATGTAACAGAAAATATTGCGCTTCTATTCAATTTTTTTTCTGCGGCCACTGTAATGTGCTGGAGCTTCAGTGCTGGGAGTAACTTAGTGTCCGCAACACCTGAGCAGACATGGCAGCACGGCTGAAACAGAAACTCAGCAGGGGACCACACTAGAAAGCATGGAAAGCCCGAATGCAAGACATTGTGGTGTTGTCTTGTAGGGCTCCCTGTCCTTTATTTCTTCCCCTCTTGTCTTCATTATGTAGCCTATTATTAGTTAGACTCAGGATCTTACTACAGACTACGTTAGTGTTTTTCTGAGATCATAGTGTCGTTCAGTGTACACTTATGTTTGCATCCTATGTAGTGTTTAAGAATACTTGATGATTTTTTTATTTCAGCCTCATTGGGTTTTCCATCATCCACATCTGGAGCCGCTGACACTCGCAGGAAACCATTCATTGCATCGGCGTGCACCCGAAAATGAGGTCGCTGCTTGACAGCATGAGTGTGAGGCGGGCAGGTCGTATATTTCCTGCAGCGGGGATTTTCCGAGGGTTCCGTGTAGGACGGAGCTCGTCTTTGCAGAAGTGGGTCAGTCGTGGGGGCCGGAAATGGCTTTCGAATAAGCGCCGTCCTTTAATGAGGAGCACCGCGCCATGCCGTGGCTGCGGTGCCGGCATTGGAGCCCCCCCCCCCGACTGTCAGCTCTGGGCCAGAGTGCTACTGTAGGATCGGAGATAAATTAGGTATCTGGTGTAGATGATGCCATGGCACTTTGGGAAGAACATATAAGAAGGAATTAACTATAATAATATGTGCAGTCAGAGAAATATAGTACAAGAAAGTGGTGAAAAGTTTATAATCGTAGGTGTATTCAGAAAGGGTAGAACTACCAGTGTTTATTTTTCAATGGAGGTAAGATAGCAATTCTGAGTCCATGATGGTTATAAAAATCATAGAATAAAGTAATAACATTTCCTTATATTCTGCAAGCGTGATGCATGTTTAATAAACTTGTTAACTTCATCGGAACAATTTATTTGTTCCAAGCCAGAAATTTAAATAGGAAAACTTGAAAACTGGCAAAGCATGACACCTGTGACACAAGGTCAAACAGGCTCGTTGGTTTGTTTGGGCGCCTATAATAAAAAAATATAAGTTAAAGCTACACGAAACTGACAAAGTGGTAACAAGATGAAGCTGACAACGAAAGTCGTATTTAATGAGCTGGTTTGATGCGGCAATAGCTATGGCAGAGAGGTTAGAGTGTTGCGCTTGTTTCGAGGTCCGTTGCTCGCTTGCCAGCCAGCTATATAAAGTCTGTCGATGTTTGGACTTGTAGTGTCAAGATTTCAGACATTCGTAGTCACTGCGATGACACTGACCTAACCAGAAATATGCAAAGTCAGGGATCGCAGGTTTCTTGCTGGTTTTCAGTGTATGACGTCATCTGCTCGGCAGTCTGTGGTAGACCGCAGCAGCGCACACATCTGGGCTGGGCTGGGGAACACGAACCAGTGCATGTGCCTTTCTTTGTGATGTTCGGTCAAGACGCCTTCACATTTCCTAATAGGTAAGAGTGGCTGTGTACACAGCTACTGTAGCTCTGGTATGGAAGACCTGGGTGATCAGCAAAACAGATGAAGCATAGCTATGCTTGGCTTAAAAGGCAAAATAGGGTTCAAATGCTACATCCCTGAAAGAGTTTTCAATCGCCCCAAAAGCTGTTGTATTTATGGTTTTAGCTTCTGAGGGGCCTTGAATTCTGCTAGGGATAAAGTACCCAAGTGAGGACGGGTATGAAAGGCGTCCGCGTTATTGCTCTACACGTGAAGAGAGGAATTTGAGCATCCGATCGCTCTATGGTTAGCATTTGCTGAGGTCTATTTTAGGAAGAGCTTTAGTACTACATGAGTAAAGTAGATACATAAAAAAGAGTGCATCTTGCACAAGACAAATGAAAAAATATACATATGAGTTTATAAAGTGTCAGCCTGCAGCACAGTCTGCATGAAGTTTTAATAATAATAATAATAATAATAATATTAATAATAATAATAATAATAATAATACCATGAATTACAGTACCGAAATCCAGTGGGTCCGCTGCCTGACAATGATACTGCATACGTGCCCCTGTTAGACAATGCAGACCTCACTTTGGGATGGCTGTAGTGTAGCCACTAATATATCTTCAAAAGCATGTGCGTCCACTTTTCTAAGCCCCAAAATATAATATGTCTAATTTTCTTAAAGCAAACCTCATCACAGCAAAGTATTTTTCGTCCAATTTGCTCACCGTCAAAATAATTTCCGTCGAAATGAAATTAAGTCAAATTTTGCTTCGTGTTCTCAGCTATTGTCTGAAAATATTTACCCAAAATTGTATATCGCACATATTTTAACAGGATAAATATCCAAGCGCAAATATATTACCCAACTATTATCCCTTATACAAAAAATTCTCTTTTAACCATTGTGTCCGCTAATTTTAACACTTCTATATAATTCAATTACATCAATTTGTTTACTAAATAATCATAAATACATCTAAAATTATTTGTCCTACCTTCCTTTGCATCAAAATATTTCACGTCTAATAATTTTACGCATACTTATGCTCTTTTTACAATTAAAATACCGACCACTTTTCTGTAGGTAACTCATTTTTTAACCTAAAAATATTGACACAAATCAGTCCTGCACAACTTTTTACTACCCAGAATTATAGGACACCAAATCTGTGTTGCCTCCATTCGCGCGACAGCTAAAAGATTACACGCAAATCTGTTTTAGCCCAAACTTGTCTAGAGTCCAATTTTTTTCTCACCCCCCACTCGTACCTCACCCACGGGAGCTATGGCGTTACCATTTTCAACGCTATCCTGATAGATAAGTTTACGTTTGTTTTGCACCAATCATACATGCCATTAGCCAAATTTCTGAGGCAAATTATGGAATAGAAGTGCTATTCACCGGTGAAAATGACGGCAGTGGAGGTAGATAAACAGCTCTTTATTGTACAAGCCCGTAGTGATTTTCTTTTGAGGTCCACTTAACTGGCACTCACTAAATTGTTACAAAACTAGCGGAAACGATATACTCACGATATGGCAACGCTGCCACTGGCCGTGGGGGTGCATCCCTATTTTTTGCTTTGAGATAATATGATGACATTTTGGTTAGACGGAAAATAGAATTACGGAAGAAAAATGTGCGGACTGCATTTTTGCGAGAGGATGTTTGGAACATAAAATGTTTGGCAATATTCCAATTGGGCGACAGATTTTTTGATTGGAAACATTTATCGCTAAAATAATTTGGCGTGGAAGTATTGGCATATTGACGATTAGCGATAAGAGGGTTTGGCGGAGCATATTTAGAGGATTTTTTAGTTTGAGGCAGAAATTTTGTGCTAAGTAAGTTTTGATGAGAGAAGTTTAGCGTGCACTTTAGTCAACGAAAGATTTTTCGCCGTTTAAAAATTTGATAACGCAAATTTATTGGCACTAAAATAATTTGTAATTATTTTGGTCATAATTTTTTCGAGACAAAATAATTTGGGGCATTTCAGAGTGGCAGAACTTTTATTCAACCGATACAGTTTTGCATCAAAATAAAGTGCAGTAAACAAGATATTGCTATTTTCGGGTGTGACAGCAATTTTTGTACGTCGAACAGATTTTAACAACAAAAATTGGCGGGTTATACAGTATGAGGAATAGTAAGTTGCGATTGGATTTTTGGACTCTAGACAGTCAACCTCCCACTTTCTGTCTCACTGCCGCTATTCGCTTGCAGGTACATACAATTGATACGTCGGCATTGGTACCTATGAATACTATAACCGACTGGTCACTTTAACCGGCTGATCATAAAAGCGAAGTTAACAGCTTTAGTGTAGTTTTTGCTAATACGTTGGCTAAAGCCCGGTGCCCAAGTAACAACTTGCGTTGCTGCTAGCAACCTTGAGACAACTCAACTAATTCGACTGCGTAGTCGTGACCGTGACTTCAGTATGCATGACGTCTATAAACATCGTGCAGTACCTTCGAAATGTCAATCTTTGCGTAGGTAATTAAACTGCTCATAATTAGGACAGCATATTTTGATAATTCACCATTGCCACTTGCTATGGTGTATAAATTACATGAGCGAATGAGATCATTAATAATTATTTATTCAGCTCAATTTTGCACAATCTGAAGCCCCGCTGCGTCTACTTTAACGGATTAGTTGAATAATTACCTATTTGCTGCTAGCGGTAACGAAAGTTATTGCTTCGTCACCGGACTTTATAGGGACAGTTTCTTGGTAATGATATTTTTTCTCTTTTTGTCAGTTACGGAGCTCAACTAGAAAATTAAAATAATCTGGAGGCACTATAAATTGGTAAAAACTTTGTTTTTCGATGAGTGAATGACTTGATGAAATAGCGACGATGCTAACGGCACGTGGGGGCAGCAAGAACAAAATTTTCAAAAATCAATCAGTTTGAGCACATTCTACCTACTTTAACTTGAAATGCCTCTTAATACGAATTAATTTATCACAGTTGATAAATTACTCTATTGTAAGGCTTCACTCGTTGAATAGAAGAAAATTATTGGAATCGACTGCATAAATGTACAGGAGTGGCATAGTCAGAGCATGGCTATCTCAATTCTGATGGTATTTTCATCTTAATCTACCAAATTATAGTGCGGTTTCTTTTGGACTTGACCTCTCTTCTACTCAGCCTAGGCTGGACTGCTGTCAACTGTATTCCTCCACTTCTCAGAGGAAGGAGGAGAAGAGGTCCCGCTGTGTGCGCCTATAAAGTGTGTTCCAGTAATCGGGATTTGACCACGACCGATCTGCCTTGATAAAATGGACAGAGTATAGCCTTTACTTGTCTGGAATTTCAGTTCTCAGTGTTTGCTTCTCAATTTTGACCCAGTTTCAGGCTATAATCTTGAACTGACAACACGTAGGACACTTTACTTTTGCGGTTGAAACTTGATCTAAAAGGACGAATCGAACGCGCCAACAATGCACAGAACTACAGCGTCTGCACTGACTGGACTGTAAAGGATACAACTAGTTTACGACCTACGTATAAACGCTGATAAATAAAAGTGACACCATAGCCGAAACTTATTTACCATTATCACCTTCAAAGTAGTCTATTTGAAGACAAGTATCCACCGCTCCTAGTAGCTTTTTCTTGCTCTGAAAGGTCCCAGGTTTTTTTTTGTAAGGGCGTCTATAGCTTCCCTTGCGGTTCCGCTTGAATCTCCTCAGCTATGGCAGAACTTCAATTAAGTTGATTTTTATTATGGGGAAGAGCAAAAAGTTCCACGGTACCAGGTTGGGTGAATACGGTGCATGAGATGCAGCCGTCAATTTTTTTCACCAGACACTCCTGGCCGATGAATGCAGTGAGTGGTAATCCATCCGCAATCGGTCTCACGTGCAGTTAGTCCGATGAAATCTCCTGACACGTTCTGAACGACATCCCCACAATATTACACCTGCTCCAGCTGATCAGCGTTTGATGTTACAGGTGCGTATTCCAAAGAAAAACCACATATTCAAGCGTTATGACGATTGACGGAGTCCTGAATGGGGATCATCATCAAACGATTTTCTATCACTCAACGCCTAAACCATTAGTATGTTTAATGGTGATCTACGTAGTCTTCCCCACATGCATGTTCCGGCATTTAATGGGTTGTAAGTTTGTATCATAAGATTGTTCAGATTTATTGCTCTCGGAAATACACCATCGGCAGTTTCGCCCGTTACGCAACACATGGCAGTGGGAACAGGCGCATCAAGCTAAACGCGGTCGCCCAGCGCAAAGCCGCTTGACGCACTGACTCAAAAAAGATGTATGAGGTGCCAACCAGTCGTTGCATTTAGTGTCATATTTAGGTGAACCGTTTATCGACCTCGACCAAAGCGGTATTCAATCTACTGCTGCGTATCACTCTGCATTAGTGATCTCGTACTAAAACATTGATTGATTGATTCAAACAAGCTCTAATCGTCTCCAAAACAACGGCCAAACTCAAACATCAAGTTCGAAGAACTACTTTCAGTCAGTAGTTTTTCCTGTAATTCATGATGGATATTTGCAATAGATTCTCCTTCGAAACTGTCAGTGCAGAGACAGTCAACGCATTTAAAAATTGACTATGGGAGCAATACTGTCCACAGCTATGAACCCCTCCTCCATGATGTACAAACTTTCAACGGCGAAAGCTTTAGAGGCCACAATTATCCACTATATTTCTTGCTCCAACTGACTTAAGGTCTCTGAGTCCCCTCAGGTCTGCAGAACAAATTGCCGCTAAATTTTTGTACTCCTGAGATTCAAAGTGCGCATGTTTGGGTAGGCGTTTGCTTGCATGTGCACCCAGATCGAGCCGTTCGTTAGTTGAACCTTTTGCCGAAGTGAAATTGATTCAAGTAACGAGGTACCATTGCACAAACAAGGAGATCATGTCCACCCCGTGTACTGCCTACTCTCATACACCGGTAGTTTTGCCGAGGAAAAAATGCAATATATCACACCGACGCTGCTGCATGGTGTGCTAGAATGAAAGCCTCATGTATCACTACATTTAAGGTGTCGCTAGTCACCCTACCGTGGCAAACCTTTCTATATGTTTTCATAGAAAACTGAATAAGTATATTGAATTTTCTAGCATAAACAAGCTTCCAAGAAAGACCAGTGTGGGTGTACTGCCCACCTCTGGGGTCTCCTCTATACGTACCATTGCTCTAAACTTGGATAATTCAGGTGTGTTTCATTGTACCGTATTTTCCATTACCCGTTTACCTGCTGGTTAATTACAGGAATTACTGCTTACAAAATTTCTTCCCCATACAACTTGTAGATTCCTTTGGAGCCTGTCATTTCTATCGATTTTACGATTAATTAAGAGTATGTGTTATTTTTAGTATTATCTAGTTGACAGCATTAAAAATACTTCTTTTAGGTATATTTATCACCTGCGAACGAAGTGAGAGAGGTGATATTGCTTTCGTTGAAGATTTAGCATATATATATATTTGTCTGTCCACCTAAAAAGTGTAAAAAAGAGTTGAGCATTGTTAACAATTTTTGCAGGGAGTATGGTGGGTTGACTGAGATGAGAAAAATGCTAAAAAAAACTAGAATAAGTTGGCCATCAAAACTGACGTCGATCAATTTTTTTGTTTGTTACCCAAAGAGAGGTAGAAGCAGTTGAACGATTATCACAATGTTTTTCAGACAGTCCGGTGGCTTGATGAAGATGTGAAGGCGCGAAAACTCTAGAGTAAGCTGGCTATGAAAAATAACGGCGTTCAATTTGTCCCCCAAGCAGGTGATGGTCTTACGCCACGGGGCATTCTAGTTACTTTAGGTATATACTTATTAAAGGTTGAGAAAACAACGCTGCAGGGATTGCTTTTCGATCTAAGCTGCAGCCTAAAATCAATTGCTCTGAAAATGCTGATTTATAACACTTGTAGGTTATAAATTTATTGTTCGCCATGAAATAATAAACGAATATCAAAGGATTTCCCTGAAGTTCTTGTTATTCATCATCCTTCATTTCCTCTGTTAGGAACAAGTAATACGTTGAAGGCTTCTTACTGCATGAGGTACGACCGCATGGCGCATAAATGAGACCATCGAGAAGAGGCTCTCAATTTCGACGGTCTCGGTATAAATCAGACAACCTATATATGCCCAGTGAATATTGAGCATTCCGTTCTTACATTAAAATATACACTGCTCACGAGTTCTTTATTAGGGCGTCTGACCGGCAGTAAGTAAATAAAACTTCCCACTGAGGAAAATTCACCAGACTTGAAAGGTTAGCTTCTGTTAAACAGAACAGAGCGTTTTTCCCTTTAGAATAAAAATTGCTCATACTAAATAACATTATTT
This sequence comes from Parhyale hawaiensis, assembly GCA_001587735.2. Taxonomy (NCBI): domain Eukaryota; kingdom Metazoa; phylum Arthropoda; class Malacostraca; order Amphipoda; family Hyalidae; genus Parhyale; species Parhyale hawaiensis. The sequence goes on along the minus strand of LQNS02277275.1, from coordinate 5,420,679 downwards.
TAGGACTAGAACGCCTCGTGGAGTAATACCATCACCCGCGGTGGGAGTAAGTTTCATTGCCGTCATTTTTATGGCCAGCTAATTCTAGTTTCCTGGCGTGGGTCACATAGAGGACAGCCCACTATACTCACTCCCTGCAAAAAAATCGTGATAATAGCTCAACTCCTTCTACCTGTTTCTGGATGGAAAGCAAATTTCATTGCCGTCATTTTTTTATGGCCAGCTAATCCCACTTTTTTTTTGCATGGGTGACATCGAAGACAGCTCACCAGCTATTCCAATTTTTTTTGGCATGGGTCACATCGAGGGCAACCCATCAGAATCCCTGCAAAAAAATCATGAACATAGCTCAACTCTTTCGACCACTTATGGGTGGACAGACAAAATATATACAAGTATATAAGGTGTTGGAAAACTCAGTGCAAATATTTTAACCACAAATAAAGTCATCATAGCCAAACCATGTGGTGTAAATTTTTTTGCCAAAATTCAGCTTTTTGAAAAAGTTACAGCGATTTTAATTTATATTCTGAAAAACAAGTTTCGTTGTAAAAAATTTATTTTCAAACTATTTTGACGAAAATTGCAAGTAAAGTAAACCTTCTAATGCTCTATGCCCACATGTCAAAATTAAAAAAAAAGTGTTTAATAACTGGAAAAATGGGGTTCAAATTCAAAATAGGCTACACAGATTAAGAGTCACACTCGTGAAAAACTAGATTCCTACGATGAAGGCCTATTTCATGACCTTTCAGATGATGTAATGCATGTCAAAGAATAATCAGATTAAGTGCTTCTGCCAGGAAGTAAACAGATATAAGTTCACCAGTGTTGACGCGCACCCGCATGTTGCCCTGTCACTGCACCAGATAGGCATGGCTAGACGAACGTCAGTGCTGCGGTACGTGGTTTACTACGCTTGAGGAAGATTTTTGGATAAAATGCAAGTTGTACTATTAAGAGTCATTAAGCATGGCGAAATTTGCATACATTATGTTTGGGCAATCTTTTACTTTAGGGACGACATTTTATTTACGTTATTTTTGGGCCGTTGGTTTTGAAACTGGCACAGTCAACGTAAAATTGAATATTAAGCACCTTTTTTCATGATAATTTTCGATTTTCGCAATAGTTTTTAAAGAAATGTTGATATGATACCCCCTTGTTTTTTGACAATACTATAAGAAGCCTACGTGACGTGCAGGAGCTGGCTCGGCGCTGCAACTCTTGGCAGTTGATCGGTGATAAGTGTAGAGACGTTAGGATAGGTAAGGTAAAGTTAGGCAAGGTTAGGTAAGGTTAGGTAACGTAGGGTAAGGTTAGACTAGGTTAGGTAAAGTTTGGTTTGTTTAGTTTAGGTTAGGCTGGGTTCACAGCTATTTTACTTCTCAAGATCGTTTAGTGTGCTGACAAACATTGCTATACGTTCAGAGGGTATTATATCAACATTTCTTGAAAAACTAGAGCAAAAATCAAAAAGTATCGGGAATAAAATGTTCTTTAAATTCAATTTTACGTATACTGTGCGAGTTTCATATCCAACGCACCAAAAATAACGGAAATAAAATGTCGTCCCTATAGTAAAAGATTGCCCAAATATAATGCATGTAAATTTCGCCATGCCTAATAACTCTTAATAGTACAACTTGCGTTTCATCCAAAAATCTTCCTCAAGCGTAGCAAACCACATACCGCAGCACTGACGTTCGTCTAGCCATGCTTATCTGGTGCAGTGACAGGGCAACATGCGGCTGCGCGTCAATACTGGTGAACTTATATCTGTTTACTTCCTGGCAGAAGCACTTAATCTGGCTTTTTTTGGAGATGCATTACATCATCTGAAAGGTCTTGCAATACGCTCTCATAATAGGAATCTCGTTTTTCATGAGTGTGACTATTAATTCGTGAACCTATTTTGAATTTGAACGTCATTTTCCCAGTTATTTTACACTTTTTTTTAAATTTTGATAACATGTGCGCATAGACTATTGGAAGGTTTACTGTACTACCAATTTTCGTCAAAATAGTTTGAAAATTGATTTTTTTACAGCGAAATCGCTTTTCAGAATATAAATTAAAAACGCTGTAACTTTTTCAAAAGGCTGAATTCTACCATAAAAATTACACCACAGGGTTCGGCTATAATGACTTTACTAGCGATTAAAATATTTGCACTGAATTTTCCAATACCCTATATATACTTATATATATATCACACAGTTTCTCGTCCCGTCAACACCCGGTATTATCCAGACAGGGGGCTCTCCGTCCGCCCTTGTGTTTAAATAGAATAAATACAAAGAATCGAGTCAGGATTCGATCCGGGGACCTAGAGTTTACCACGCCGCCACTCTTACCACTAGGCCACAAACAGCTAAGAGTAACGCAAGCACGCAATGTACTTCTGTTGCTCGCTGCAAAGATATTAAGGCAGAGCCGTACGTGTATGAGGGAGCTCATCCGTCTGCCCTGAATTTCTAGGTCCCCGGATCGAATCCGGACTCCATTTTGTGTATTTATTCTATTTAAACACAAGGGCGGACGGAGAGCCCCTGTCTGGATAACACCAGACGTTGACGGGACGAGCAACTGTGAGATCTTTCAGGTTATTAATTATTCAGAGTAGACGGATGCGGGCAACACAAGTACCTTACGTGTTTGCGTTGCTTTTAGCTGTTTGTGGCTTAGTGGTAAGAGTGGCGGCGTGGTAAATTCTAGGTCCCCGGATCAAATCCTGACTCAATTCTTTGTACATATATATATATATATATATATATATATATATATATATATATATATATATATATATATATATAT
>LQNS02277275.1:5366817-5399100 GCA_001587735.2 Parhyale hawaiensis | reverse complement strand
AGAAGAACAGATGGAAGAAAGATCAGTATGAGTTACAGGTGAGAAAGAAGCAAAATGGGCACGAAAGACAGACAAGACTATCGTGATGACGACCCAACGGGTCACGGGTCGTCTAGTATTAATCTCATATTCACACTCTTGCAGGGATAAAACTTACAATACATAAAATTCGGTAGGTACATTTCACTTCAGAAACAACCGCTAATCCGGTAGTGCAAGTTCATAAAGCCACTGTTGTCCTATGAAAGTTTCCACGCAGTGTTTGAATCGCGTAGAAAATATAATTTCGCAATAATGCCACCAGAAAGAGCAACTGAGCATCTACACTCCTGAAACTCACCCAGTGTTCAGAAATACAGGAGATCACGTAAAGGTGAATACAGCGAGCGGTTTCTGTGCAACTCAGGTGGATGTGAACATAAAAGAAAGCCTCGTTGAGCGGCTCCTGGGATCTGACCTTTTCTTCCTATACAGAGCCGCTGCTGCTGCTTCTTCCGTTCTTTGTTGTGGCATCGCGAGTGCAGCGCAGCCCAATGCAGCGTTAGCGGAAGCCGGTAGTGCAGGGGGTCTTTTGCGCGAGTATGTGTGCCTGTAGCGTGGGTCTGTGTGTCCGCAGCGTGGGTCTAGGTGTTCGTAGCGCGAGTCTATGAGTCCGCAGCGTGGGTCTCTGTGTCCCCATTTATCTGCTTGAGTTAGTCGCGAGCAAGAAACGCCTCGGAGACTTTATTTCTGTCAGGGTGATGGTACACGCACCAGTGGACTATGCGGTTCTGGATGAACTACTGTTGTCTATGACTCATTCAGCGCGGCAATGTTTTCTGTCTCTACGAGCATATTATTAGCATATGAGGGCTAGAGCGACAGAAAAAAATTATTGCAAAATTTACTATTCTTTTAGTTACTTGAAACAGAGGCTTGAAGATTCTGTATCAAAAAAGGAACTCAGTTAGAAGAAAAGCTAGTAATGGTAGAGCCTCTGCAGAGAAGCAAAAGCGATGTTCTATCGGCAACAGCACGATGTGTGTCTGTAACTTCTGTGCAGGCTCTGTGGAGGAGTGCCGAAGGGCTTTGTCTGACATTCTTATGTCGAGTCATGTTGAGATATGCCACGGGCTGAATGGGGTACAGCATCCCTATCGGATAATGGAAGATGAATGCTTATTTCTTTTTTCTGCTAAGAAATTTGCTCTGTAAAGACAGTCACTCATTGCTGGTGAAACTTTCATCTGGTCTTCAATACTACTTGCATTGAGCTTAATAGTATTGCGCACCATATTTCTCGTTAACATTTTAGATCTCTTTATTTTATTTACACCTATCAAAATGAAAAATCTTAAATAAACGTCTGTGTGGTCAAATTATGGTACTTGTATATTATGTGTATTTATAGAGGATGAACACTAGCTGTACACTAGTGGAAATCTGAAAACCAACTGTCAATCTCCTGCCCATGTTGGTGTTAATATCTCAGGGTGCTGCGCACTTATAACACGTTAGACACTGCATCTACTATCGATGGATGAGATAATAGCTTGCCATCCTTAGTATTTGGGAAGGTAGGTAGGTAGGTTAAGTTGGGTTACAATAGGCAAGCTAACTACATAGTAACTACATAGTAACGAGAGCCGACGCCGTCGACGAGACTTGCGTGAACTTGGTCTGTGCCCAAACGGTTGCTTCTTAACGGTGACGATCCAAAGTACTATACCAGTCCGGACAATGACGTTTACGAAGTCATGTTCGGTTTTGGTGTACAGCACTGGTTTGGGTTGTCGTGACGCATTGTTGCTGGTGTCACACCATTTGGATTGTAGGTCTGGGGCACGACTTGGACAGTTGGACTTTAGCGCGGAGTTTGACAGGGTCAACCACAGAGGTCTATTGTACAAGTTGGAATAGTTTGGTGTGGGTGGTAGAGTTCTGTCCATCATTCGTGATTTTATTTCTGAGTAAATGAAGAGTGTGTCTGTTGCCGGCTCTTTGAGTGCCTCAGTCGCTGTGGAGTCAGGCATCTCTCAGGGCAGCTCACTTGGCCTTGTTGTTGGTCACTAGCCATGAAGGACTCAACTTTAGGAATAGTTTCTGCTTATAAAAACGACGTTCTCATTAGTCAACTGTGTTTGAAGGAGCTAAAAATGATGCAGTGCTGTAAGTTACTGCTCTAAGTTCGCGTGCATGGGAATAGCCATATAGAGCACCCTCTGTACTTGACGGTCCAACCCTGCCAAATAAATCCTTCTCATTATTTCAAGCAACTTTGATAAGTATTTCATAATGCACGTGCAAAATATTTATGGTGACGTAGGAAACACAAATTTATCAGAGGAGAAACTAATCAGGCAAAATTCATACGTTTGAATAATTTTGGGTTATTTTGGTGTGCGCAGCTGGGTGGGGACACCTACCTGGCCAGGAATGGGAGGGTGGGGGAGGGGCTCGGGTCGTTGAACTTTCCGTTTCGGCCATAGTTCTAAGCGACCCGTGGTCGGCTGCGGCTCTACTTACTCCTCTCTGGGGCCAGTTGGCCTATATCTGCAATACGATTTATTATGTGAGGGTTTCCCAAGGGAGGGTAAAGTCGAAGCTGACTTTACCTTAACCTTCGTTGGTGTTCTTATCTTCAATGAGTGCCGCTGACTGTAGACATATGTGTGTATGTACAATTTTTGTATTTTTGTTTGCATATGAACACATTCACCGTAGCCGCGAACAGCTTGCTTCTTCTTTGAGATCCGTAGGTGAATTAGAACACATATTATTTATACATTTTCTATCAGGCATATTACCTATATGCTACTATGAGTGAGCCATCAAGTATAGTAAGATTAATATAGATACAATCATATTCCAGTGATTTCCAAGCAGTGCGCTGAGAAGTGCCTTAAGGTACTCTGCGAGAAACTTAACGCAATATGAAAATATAAGATTTTAGGACAGCTTTCTAAGATTTTATTTGACTGTGGTCGTGTATGTATGTATGGATAATTGATGTACTAGATTCTACCATTTTAATAGTAAGTGCGTCGAAAGACTTTAATTGTATCAAGGTGCGTCGCGCGTACATAAAATATACAAAGTTTGCAAGCATGGGACCATTGGTGCAATCTATGGAAAACTTATATAATATTATATGAACAGAAAAACCAAAATTGCCCATGAGAACCAACGACTTAAAGTTAGAGTCCAAACACTGTAGTGCTTGTGAAAACTCCGTATGTTTACGTTGGACGCAAGAGCTAACAGATTTCATTGCGTTTTTAGTACAGCTGATGTAAATTCGTAGCAAAATTTTTCAGGGTTCATCAGATCTTCTGATGCATAAGTGGAAAAAACCTATAGCAGTTTACATAAGAAATCTTGTGTCAGAGAAGAGGAAAAAAATGCAGTTCCAAAGCTGGCGCCGCGGCATTACCGACTCGGAGTGTGGCAGAAAATTCTCGCCAGATACACCGCCCGCGCGGCCGGTCAGCGCCGAAGCGTCGCGCTGAAGTTCGCGTCGCATGAGACGCTCGGGGCCGATAGCGCGCGTGGGGGTAGCGTGCGCGTGAGCGCGCGTGCGCCGAGAGAGCCACAACAACTTCTGCTTTCTCCTGGAAAAGCTCAGGAATGGCAAGAGCTCGTTACTGACACGTCAGAGTAACCGCCATTGTGTCATGTGTCCTCATGGTGGCCAACGCTCCGCGGCTGGCAGCTGTGGTGCCAAGTCTTTTTCTTTGGCGACTCGTTGACGCATCTCGGGTCAAAATCAACGGCGTTTTAAAGTCGGCCCATGGCTGAAAATAACTGCAGATGGTCGCAACGAGCACCGTTACACTGCAGGCAGCGGCAAAATGTACATTAGTAGCAGCAACAGGTAACCAAATATGTACACAAGGGTAGAGTAGCGCAGCTGCGGTTGTTAGTGAAGAGTAGTTCCGTGGGCTTGTTTCGCCATCAATGGAGGTGCTGAAAAGAGGAGCTTGGGCCCCAATAATGACCCATGCCCCCCCCAGCCTCCTTATTTTACAATCATGTAACCAACACACATGTATATTGTATTGCGGGGCCTCTCCCCATTTTACTACGGCCCCTCACCCCCTTCTCAACCTCCCGAGGCAAATTTCCGGGTGTCGCCACTGTCTGCCGTACCTGAAAAAGCGGATATGATGACTCTATACTGACTTTTCTTTTGCTTTTAAAACAGCTTACCTGCGTCTATACATCATCTGACCATTTTATCAAGGCAGTTCGGTCTTGGTTAAATTCCTTTATTGCGGAGCCAATTCTATGGGTATTTCTGAGATTTCTTTATGTACAGGTAATGGGCGGGGCTAAGATATGTGCCGAAAAAATTTCAGAAATATCCATAGAATGGTCAGACTATAGTGTCGCTCTGCCGTAACTCTAAAACGGTGCCGATTTTTAATTGGGTTTCCTACAGAAATTGCAAATTTCACTGATGGAAAAGCATTCAATATGGAATGAAGCGAAGGTTGCTTGCTCCCACGGCAGGTCAGTGGTTAGTCCCCCTCTCCGTCACGATATTGAGGATTTACATAGGAGAAAATTTATCTGCTGAATAACAGGATGAGGTGTCAGAAAATTCGAGTTTTAAGTTACAATAGCTAATCTAAGTATAAAAAGTAAAACCAACGTCGTAACTAAAAACATATTTTGCGAACGTTTCGGATTACAGAGAATCCATCCTCAGTGCATTGAAAAACACAAATGAACGTATAGTAATTAACACAAATACTCCAGGAAAAGAAAAACAGACAAATGAATTGTAAACCTAACTAACCAAAAATACTATAGAAGATTGAAATCAGACCAAATGCATTGTTAACCTAAGGCAGAATGTGTAGCGGAGCTGCAGATATTTGAGCATTTAGGGACGGTTTTTCACGATGCATGTATATTGATTCCAGCACCCTAAGTTCTTTGCTATTATTTATATTGTCTATAACGGAAAAGTCGGAAATCCTAAGTGGGTGATCGGCTTCTTGACTATGGTTCCTGATGGAGGATTGAACTGGTTTAGAAAGCAACACTCCCGTACGGCCTGAGATCCCCCTATGATGTGTACATCGCATGAACATCTGCAGAACGGTGCTGCCGATGTAAGAGAGCTGGCAGCTCCCACATACGTATTTATAAACAACTGACGACTGCAGATATGCGTATAAGGTAGTATAAGGTATTATAAATCAATCTCCTTGGCATAGTTAGGAGTAGATTTAGAAATTTTCACTGTTAGGATTTTTACTTTTGCTGCTTAATTACCTCCGCCAAGGAGGTTATGCTTTCGTCGTGTTTTGCTGTTTATCTGGTTGTTTGTCTATCTGTCTGTCTGTCACCAAGATAACTCAAAAAGTTAAGAACCGATTTGGATGAAATTCACAGGGATTGTTAGGTATGTTAAGAGGAACAGATGATTAACTTTTGGTGAAAATATGTTCATCCGTTTGTTTGTTTGTCTTCGTCATTTTTCTCGATGCCATAACTCAAAAAGTTATGGATGGATTTTGATGAAATTAACATGAGTTGTTAGGTATATAACAAAGAGTAGATGACCAAATTTTGGTAATGGTCCATTTGTTCGTTCTTTTGTTTGTCACTGTTTTTAATTTTATGCTTGTTAGCACAATAACTCAAAAATAATGAATGGATCTTTATGAAATTCATAGGGGTTGTTAATAATGGTAAAAGACATAAACGATCAAATTTTTATGCAGATCGGTTAGTTCGTTTGTATGTTTGACTCATATTTGTCATAGCGTTTGTTAACAGTATAACTCAAAAAGTTATGAACGGATCTTCGAAAAAATTAAACAAGCTGTTATTAATATAAAAAGGCACAAATGATTAGATTTAGGAGTTTATGCAAAGAAAATTATGGTTTCAGAGCCAATTTTAATTTTTGCTACCGTTGGCTCACTTGGCGGAGGTATGCGCTCTCAGAGTGCTTTAGTTTGCGTTTGTCATCATCTGCAATCTAGCTGTTCTATGTATTATCCAAATGTTAGCTTCGATGAAGCTCAACAGGATGAGCACAGTCTCTAACCTGGACTAATTTTCACCTATTTGTTTTCCTGAAGCGTGACAGAAAATGGATAGGCAAATAAAAAGATAAATACGTATCGGTCTATATTATAATGTAGATTTATCTGTCCATGTTCTGTCCCGCTGGAAGAAAATAGGCAAAGAATAGGCCAGATTTCAAATTCTGGCAATCCTGTCAAGTTCTGTGGAAAACCGATAGGTATGTAGAAAGCAGATGATCGCCAAAGCTTGTAATCTTATTCATGACTAGTGGACCCGTGCGTGAAAAAAATTTACGCAATAATAGATTTATGTATGTTTGCTTAATATTGGCCGACGCGGAATCTTCTCGTCTTTGACTTGCTTCTTCTTCATCACAAGAAATTTGTGATTACACTTCTTCATTCATTGTACTTTCCTTACGTACTAAAATAGATATAGAGGGAAACATTACGATTGCCAACTCAGATTATCGTAAGAGATGCGTGCCTTCTACTGAGCAGTACACTTCAATTCATCTTCAGCGCACTCCTTCCTTCCCTTAGAAGACATGAAAACAAAAAAAAACATTTTAGTAAGCGCTGAAACATCACTGAATTTAATTTCCGCTGCGTATCCAGAATACTCATTGAAATATGTACAGCATAACAATAGCTTCGTGTCCAAGACGTTAAAATAAATAATTGTTACGTCTACCGCACCGGAAGAAATTGGTTCCTCTACGCTTCGCTGATTTTCTACTGAATGTGTAGCTACATCGTAAACCAAAAAGAAAATATATCGATGTAGAGGAAAGGTAATGAATATCAGATTCCACGGGAACGGCAAGAGAAGCTGGACGAGCAGGAATTGCATTGATTGTTACTTACGATTAGCAATTTTTTTTTGCCCTCATTCCATATTGCTTCAAATAAATACGGAACTCTGTATCCAAGATACTCGAGGGTGGCATATAACTGGGACTCTGAGTAAACTTGTTCTGTTGAGACGAGAACTCATAGTAAAGAAAACAATTTGCTATCAAGAAATCATCGTGATTTTTACGCTCGTCCTGACCGCTGAAGAATATCTTACCTTTTGCCTCGATAATTATGCAATCAAACTAAGACGATCAGTGTAAACTAAGGCCAGCTGAAGTTTGGATGAAGAAAATCACAGAAGAGAGTACACATCACGATGGAAGAGATTGTTTAGAGAAGCTGTATTCATCTGCATCGAACAGACTTCAAATTTGTCCAAGAAAGACCGGAATCATCAGATATACAGTTCGAGTGCCACCATCTGCAACCTGTAAAGTTTTCTGCCTAGCAGTTTTCTATAAAGCTTGCAGGATCACCACAGTCTTCAAACAGATGAATACGCTGACGAAGTCAGGAAGGCCAGAGCTAATTTTTGCCTATCTATTTCGTTAAGAGCGTGACACGAAACATATAAATAAATCTATAAATAATATATACACCCACGACAGTCATTCTTAGTGTTAGATTAGATTGCAAATCTCACTTCTCTAATGATATACATAGCTTCTCTTAGCACTCTAATAGATCATGATTTAACTCCCGGGCCTTTTGATAAGTTTCATCACCGTAGTTTCGACGGTGATGAAACAGATCATGATTTGTACTGTTTTCCGTTATCTTAAGTGCTGTTGCTCTGAGTTCTTGCTTAATTGAATTCATGATTAATACTGCAAAGGGCAAGATAGCCTTCAGAGTGCAACAGCCTGCCAAAGAAAACGACCATTTAGTAGCAGCAATGGTTTTTATCATGTTGACTTCCTCCTTTCATTAAATGCGTTTTCGTTGGAGGAAAATATTCGACTTACGAGACGTTATGACGTATCTATGATACGGAGCTCTAATTTATTGGATGAGTGATGCTTGACTATGAGCTAAAAAGTAACTAATTTTCTGCGTGTCACTGAAGGACAGGTTTGCGTTGCTCAACAAAACTTAGTCCTACAATGCTCTTCTCTTATGTTGCACGCCAGCCTACGAATGCAAATTGTTACGAAAATGTGATCAGCACAGAAGTGGTATCATAAATTCTTCGTCAATGTTTTTGGGAGACCGGACACTCTACTGTTTCTATATTCTCCAAGAACATTGATCTATATATACTGTCATCGTGAATCATTGTTATTCAGCTTTAAGCAATGAACCATATCGTCTACCAAGTTTGGAGGCTATGATAACAGCTATGAAAATTTTACACGGGAGGAAAGCAATGCTCGGGCTTGAGAACAAGAAGAACTGAATATGGTACCTAGAAATAGCTAATGCTAGTTAAAAGAAAGTTGATAAGACAGTAATTTGCAGGGAATCTCAGTACAGTATTTGCTGCTTTATAAATTACATCAGCAATTAAATATTTTCATTTTTATAATAAAAGAATAATAAAGAGTTCAATATTTTCGGCTTAAGTTCAGAAGCATACTGAGTCCGATCATGGAAAAGTTTCATCACGGTATTGGAAGCGGACACCTTCCGCTTACCATATAGGGAGCTGTTGATTAATCAATGGGCATTTTGCAAATTATTTATTAAATTTGATAAAGGCACTTGGATTTCCGTAAGTGAATCAGTTTTTATTGGAACACGTAGAAAACATTAAGCCCTTTTTAAAATACCATACCCAGTGGGAAATATTGGTTGTGATTATAGTAGAACAGCTATGATTATGGTTGAAATCTTGGTTGTTTATTATCGATATATACTCCATATTCAACCATTTATGGGGTGCATTCTGGTAGAGATGTGCACTAACCTTCGACCATATTGTCAACCATAATTTCCGACCATAAATACCCAATTACAACCATAAAGGTTTTAGCTGCACAACCATGATCTACCATACTAAACCGGAGAAAACACCATTTACGCCCAAAATCGACTGTGTTCAGCGAATGATACACCTATATTCTACCAAGATCAACTTTTTCAACTGTTGACATATTATGCACTGGATGCCTGCTTTGTTTGCTAATGATCACTTGCTCTTACAAAAACAGATAATTTATACGTGCAAGTTAGGCCAGCAGCTCAGAATGTTGAAAGGCTCTAAAACTTCAAAACGATGCCTTAGAGCAGGAGCTTGAACCAGTCTGTGCAGTTAACGCACGCTTATATACAACTTCTTCCAACTCTAAGCTGGTATGTAGCTATACGACACAGTTCAGAGGAAGTTACCAGTTGATAGATGAAGTTTGGCCGTACCCGTTGTCAGGGTACGTAAGGTCAAATTCATCATGAAACTTAGCATTGCTTTCCATAGAGCTAATGGAAATAATTTGTTCATAAAACTTTACAAATGTAAGCTGAAGGAACATAAAAATAGACGGCAATATTTGATCAAAGATTGCACTACTGTTTTACAAGGGATACAACAAATAAATAGAAATGATAGGTAACTACGCTAAACTTTTAAAGCGTTAGTAAAATTTAGAAACGGTAGATAAAAATAACGTCAGGGCAGTTAACATCCATACATACCTTACAATTTTTTGCAATTCATCGACAGGAAAGAAAAAGCTGAAAATGTGCACAGTTTCTGCATTATAATATGAATTTTTAGATGTTTCGCATTCAAATTTTTAGTCGTACAATATTAGTTTGGTTGATTATGTTGGGAATTCTAGCCATACTATAATGGCAACCCATACAAATTCTTCCCCAAATAATGGGAGGAATTCCACTCATGATCGTACGTACGGAAATCTGTTGATAATGTACCTGGTTGTGCTCTATTACCATATGCTTTACCATATATAGTCTTCGAACATCCATGTACTACCATCTACCATATATAGTCTTCATACATCCATGTACAACCATCGACCTTCGTTTTCTGGCCAACCTTAAACAACCAATATTGCCTCCACCAAAATCGGCCTAAACATACTAAAATCAACGTTATGTTGTGGTCGATATATCTACCATATTATTTCATCATCCATAATCGACCTTGATCTCTCATACACCACTATATTCTACCATAATCACAACCATTATTTCCGACTGGGTATAGCAACACTAGGACATTGCAGAGTTTTGCGTCCTTCACAACTTTGTGGCGATAAAATAACGTCGTACACTCAGACGCTCTTCACTCCAGTTTTGTAACTAGAAGGCCTACCTAGTTTTTATTGGTATTTTAACTATTCAAAACTATAGGGGGGAAGCCATCTGGGAGAAAAAAAAAAAAACGAAAGCACAAACAAAGCAGCAGCCCTACGCTCTTCAACGCTTGTCATTGGCTGTGTTTTAGTTACACGTAAAGAAGAAAGAAAAAAAGACATTCGGGAATGAGGAAACAATATTGCTCCGAGAGGTAACAAGAAACAGATTTAATCCACAACGACCAAAACCATTCAGTTACGCCATGGACCTCTGAGTTGTTAGCGTAATACCAGCAAATTAACAGTTCAGTGCATTTTGTTATAATACGAATCAATCATAGTACACCGTGGCTGGGAAATAAAAAAAAACGTACGTGCTTTATTCACAACTTGCACAGGTACCTCGAGGTGCACAATACTGCAGTGACACTGTTGTTTAGATGCAGATGATGATGTTCCGTGATGCACAGAGTTTTGCTTCTGCTGAGCTGTACCTGAGCAGGGACCATTACTGGTACAGCACTGCACCCATAATGCAGCTCAGAAGTACCTGAAGTACCTGAGCAATGACCATTAGTGGTACTACACTGCACCCATATTGCAGCTCAGAAGTACCTGAGCAGGGACCATTACTGGTACAGCACTGCACCTATATTGCAGCTCAGAAGTACCTGAGCAAGGACCATTACTGGTACAGCACTGCACCCATATTGCAGCTCAGAAGTACCTGAGCAGTGACCATTAGTGGTACAACACTGCACCCATATTGCAGCTCACAAGTACCTGAGCAGGGACCATTAGTGGTACAGCACTGCACCCATAATACAGCTCAGAAGTACCTGAGCAGGGAGCATTACTTGTACAGCACTGCACCCATAATGCAGCTCAGAAGTACCTGAGCAGGGAGCATTACTTGTACAGCACTGCACCCATAATGCAGCTAAGAAGTACCTGAGCAGGGAGCATTACTGGTACAGCCCTGCACCCATAATGCAGCTAAGAAGTACCTGAACAGGTACCATAAGTGGTACAGCACTGCATCCATAATACAGCTCAGAAGTACCCGAGCAGGGAGCATTACTTGTACAGCACTGCACCCATAATGCAGCTAAGAAGTACCTGAGCAGGGAGCATTACTGGTACAGCACTGCACCCATAATGCAGCTAAGAAGTACCTGAACAGGTACCAAAAGTGGTACAGCACTGCACCCATAATACAGCTCAGAAGTACCTGAGCATGGAGCATTACTTGTACAGCACTGCATCCATAATGCAGCTAAGAAGTACCTGAGCAGGGAGCATTACTGGTACAGCACTGCACCCATAATGCAGCTAAGAAGTACCTGAGCAGGGAGCATTACTGGTACAGCACTGCACCCATAATGCAGCTAAGAAGTACCTGAACAGGTACCATAAGTGGTACAGCACTGCACCCATAATGCAGCTGAGCAGCTAAGTACCGTGAGCTACACGATGTGTCACAGATAACGAGCTAGTCACGGAGCCCGCAGATCTCCGTCGCGTGACACAGGCGTCGAGTTCAGGCAGTTTTCACACGCGTCGCAGTTCGCACGTTTTTTTATCTTTAACGAATCCTATCCACCAGCAGCATCAGTGCGCCGGCCGCCCGCCGGCTTTTCTCTTAATTATTTTCTTCGCATTCGTGACCAGCGAAAAGAAAGCTGCGCTCATGAGCCGCGCGGCTCTCACCGCGTACGTTCGGTTATTGAGCAGGTCCAGAGATTTCTTTTAAATGAATCGTAATTTGGTTCGGCAGTGTGAGGGAGGCAAGATGATAACGTTTACATAAGGCAGCGTCATTGCGTGTCCGTAATTACCATTTTCTTCCATGAATTTACAGAGAAAATTTTACGGTAGTTCACTACTGTCAAACGTGAACTTTTATTGAACTTTCAAACAACTGTATCTCTAAAAAGATTAAAATTTTATTTCGTGCTTAAGGGATGACTTTCTCTTAATGTTACAACCTGCAAATTTGCTAACTGTGGTTTCACTCAGTATGAAGCAAGAGCTGTGAAAAATGGTGTTTGGTCAAGTGTAAAACGCTACATTTAATTCTCTATGACACAGATTGCAGGACCGGGTCAAACCCCTCGTCAATACGGGCAATAAATGACGTGTCTCGTTTGGATGAAATACAAGCATCGCCTCATTGCCAAACTCGGTGTGTTGAGAGATGCTAAGTCACTTGTATGGACTTGAAATGCCGTTGGAGCGGGTCCTTCAGCCTTCGCTAGGTTATTGAAGCCTTGTATAAGGGAGGTAATTGCGTCGCTTGCGTAAGGGGGGGATGAGGTAGAACCGGAGTCTCCGTAACTAACTGCTTCTAGAGAAAGTTGCTGCTGCTGCAGCTAGCGCTGCCGGCGCTGCTGCTGCTCTTGTCGCGATGAAACCAAAAGTGATAACGGATCGGACGAAAGTAAAACTCCTCCTAACACTCAAATGAGAACAGAAAGCTAACACCGGGGTTTTAATAAATCCCAGGGTATTGCAGTATGACTTTGGTGATGCAAGACCGTTCATTTTAGTGTTTTTAGAGGTAAACTTGAATAAAGAGAAGTTAGAGGCAACCGTAGTGAGGCTGAAAGTAGGAGGAGCCATGGAAGACGTCTGTTCGTAGGAGGAGCTTGCGAGAAGAGAAACCTGGGTGGTTAGAACAGGTACGTCGGCCACCATTTCAACCGAGTTACGAACGAACTGAGCCAAGCAAGCGGCGGCAAAGAGTGCTGTTTTCCCTTTTAGTTGGACGTAGATTGAGGTCACCAGCTCTCAGTTTCGTTTACCAGACCCTGGTTGCTGGACGCGTGTGGAGCGCTGTGATGCGCCAGTGAGACCCATGAGCGAGTGTTGTTGACTTGGTGTTCTTAGTTTATGGATGTCAATTGGATCGTTGATACCTTGAGGAGACGAGTTGTGTGGAGAATCTCGAATTGAGAAAAGTTAAATATTCATTTGTTTCTACTGTAAAAATCGATCTCAAGCCCGCTGGTGGTTCACCTATCAACTGTACTCACTTCTCCCAAAATTGGAAATTATTCTTTGCCTCAAAAATTGTTCTTCACGGCATTTGCTTGAATTACTGAAAAGTCGAAGTGATTTCGATTGGTTTCTTGAAAGATTACGAGTGGTGAAAATTTCGAAACTATCTGAAGTGTAGAGTTCAAATCTCGTAGCGACATTGTGAAGCTCAACACCCACTGTTGGATATTATTTATCGAGTGTGGATTGACAGGATCATCCCAGGTGAGCTTACATATCCTACAATTGACTTTTAATATGTGCCTTGATTATTATTGCTCTGCAAGAGACGTATAATCTCAATTAAATTAAGCTCTTCTTGTCAGTTGAGAGAGTGTTATTTGCTCTTTTAGAGGAATATTTAGCTAGAAATTTTGAGGAAGAATTTTCACAGCTATGGAGGTTCCGATGCCCTCATTGTTGTAAATCTCTGTTCGCTCAACATAAGAGCGTAGAACCACTAAAGTAACAGGGAAAAGTCTCGAATTTTATACTGTAAGCGCTCGTAGGAGCTCCTGCCTTATTGACTGTCGTGTTATGATGGAGTAGAACTGGATGACTAAGTTGTGGAATCCGCTCGTGCTGTCCGCGAATGTATAAATTCCGTCTCCAGTGATCAGTATGTTTTCGCTGTGCAATCTGATGCCATTTCTCATAATGCTCACATATGAACATTATTTCATCACGGTTTGCTGGCTTGTCAACATATCCACGATAAACATCAGGATACATCAAATGTTTTTGCTCATCAGAACTGCAGATAAAAGCGGCAAGTAAAATCTGACCATGGTTTTGTACACACTGCAATGTTGTTTCAAGTGATCATTTGCGTAATTTTTATGGACAAAAGTCAGGCAGCTTCAGGCATGAGCGTTTAGAGATATTCAGTCTGAGTTAATTAGCTAAGATTTAAGGCGCAGGAATTTCATCAGTTTCGCATTCGCAATTGCGCTTTGTATTCCAGCTGGAATTGTGTATTTTACTCATATATGCGACGCAAATACTAGCGTGAGTCAGGTAATTGCTCAGTAACGAGAGTTAACGGAACTCTAACGGTGAGGTAGCTGCATGCAAGTAAAGAATTTTAATAAAGTAAAGTTGTAAAATTTAACGTATCCATTTACTCACTGGTTTTCTTCAACTCGATTATAACAATCTGTGGTATAAGAAATTAATGACAGTAAATTGCTAACAATAATCGTCTGGACCATACTGAAATAATATCATTTCGCTGTTGCAAATATTATCTCAGAATGGACGCTTTTTTCTGAAATTATGTCATAGCGTTGCCAAATTAAACTTACGGCAGCTGTGATTGCGTAGGTACCGTAAGCACTTAGCAAGTGTAAGTGTAAAGATTGGAACCACAGTTCTACTACTAATACTAATAAGAATCGGGGATAGAAGTGCTTGTAGCACGTATATGTAACGATATTATATGTAGCTGAATATTAGTCCTTGCGTACCAACATTTTGATTTAGGAAATATCAATAACGATAGTTTTCACTGTACTATTGTTTAGTAGAAACATCTTTACTTTTCCATGATATCCGTGTGCCGATTATGCAGCGGCGTTACAACGAATTTAAAACTTTTACAGTGTGTCATAATAAGTTGTAAAATGGTTCGCAACGTAAATCTTATTTTTTTACAACAATTGAAGAAGCCTTTAAGATGGGAAGTTGGAGACAAGCATACATTAGCGTAGTGCACACGGATATAGATGCTCTATTCTGGCTGATAGTAAGGTTTTCGACGCTGATAGCAGGGAGACCCACTAGATTTTTGGTTTGTTAAAAGATCATTGTCATACTTGGACAGCTTATGTATGCCTAGGCCCAAGCAAGCAGAGACTGTGTAACAAGTTGATGAATATTGATGCTTCATCAACCTGATGACTTACGAGGTTAGCGATCTTGACGGCTGAAGTTACGCGGGTTGCATGTGCATTATAATGTCACGTATCTACCGCAAAATCATATACACAGACATGCAGAAGCAGGGATTTGCTGTGGTATATGCATACATTTTATCATTGATCGATGATTTGTTGAGTTCGACGACGATACACACGATGGCAGGAGAAGCAAAAAGCAGGGGTAGTCAGTCAGGCCTGTGAGAGGGAAAGTGGACTCATCTGAGCTGGTTGTTGAGGTGTAATTTTAAGAAACAGTTTGTGAGACGCGGCGTAGAAACCGATGCGTCGTCGAGCTGACACACTTATTGATGAAATGTTAAAGTGCGACGGAGGAGGATGGCCGGGCTGGCAGATCCAGACCAAGTTTTTTAAGGACTCAAACTTGAGAAGCTCAGATCGACTCATAGAGAAGATGTATATCATGGAGTGTGTAGGTATAGCTTCTTTCTAGTGGTTTGTCAGAGAGAATTCACGGATTTCTGCAGGCAAAATCCTTACCAATGCTCAGGTGTTTAGCAGTTTAGGAGAGAAAGGTGTGCCGTCCACTGTCAGACGTACACGTAGAGGACGAAACGGTACAGGTGTCATCTGTAGCACTCGATCTGACCTAATTAACCTTCGTTAATTGGTTCACAGCAGCGAGGCGAGACAACAAGGAAGCATGAGTCTATTGTGTATCAGCCGAGGTATTATACAATGTTAAGTGCCGTCCAATCGCTAATGTAATACGTCATTACGAGTGAATAGGGAAGCAGTACACGGACTGTGGTGCCATCGTTCCGTGAGTAGCTGCATGTGTCCGCAATATCAATGCTGTTATCCAAGCACTGAGTAAATACATCCGTATAAGTACCATGAATTACTGAGGTACTGTGCTCGCTAACGGGTGTTCCCTTCAATATACGTAATTGCCTCTAATTTCTCTGCTGCTTAGAACATGCGTTTCAAGATAAGTGCATCCTTTTATTTTTGTTTCTGAAGAACTATTTTTTTCTCTACATGTGTTGGCAGTAATTTCAACAGTTCGTTCAAATGAGATGCCACTTTATCTTTACTCGCTAACTAAATTATTTTGTTTATTTATTATGAGCAAAACGCCGTATTATATGAAAATTTAGAGGACTATACGGTCATACAACCAGAGTTCTGGTAGTAAGAATTCAGCTACTAAAACCATACGCAGCTTTTATTGGTAGTACAGTGACATAGAATTGTTTGGTGAAATATGTACAATGAATACAACCGAGCTCCATCTATATGTTTCTCTGCATATCTACTGCATATTTCATGATGATCTTTTTCATCTATCTATTTTCTAATACATGAAGGGCGTCATATTGACGCATACATTAGTATGTTTTTTTTGTGGCTTCGTAAAAATAGTTTTGTAATTTTCTCAAATTTTGTGTTGTTACCTATACTATATTACAACATCTCAACTATTGAAATTGATTAATAGAATCACATAAGAGAATCAGAGTGTAACTAATACGACAGATATCAACATTGTGTCGACATTTGACACAATGCATTCAAAAGCCCCTCTACAATGAGACATTTCATCAGCTTTGCCATACAGCCCTACGCTCGCAATTGCATGTGAAGAATTGCCAAACTGTTTACTGAATGATGGTGCTCTCATTAACTGATAGACGATCAGTTAAATTGAGCTGTAGGTCAGTGAGGTCAGAATTTGAAATATTGCGAGAGAAACTTCGCTGTCCCCTGGAATATGGCCATTTGATTCGCTACAAGTGCTACTTCTTCAGATAAATTGAGCTATGAATTTATAAATGACCAGGCAATAATGGGCATACAGACAAGTGAGACGCAGAACTGCTGCAATTAAAGAAGGAATATTTAATCCAAACGACTCTCTGTAGCGCCTATAGTGGTCACTTGTGGAGACTGCAACGCTCTCCAAGTAGTGATCCTCGTATCGCTCTCTTCAACAACGATGCTGTCTATCAATAATGCAAGTACTCTAAGTGTTATGAAAACCTCCAGCATTCTTACGTTAAAGTGTACTCTGATTGATCCTTAACTACATTCATGTTACCCAAAAGTTAAAAACAATAATTCTTCTAATTTTAGAATAAATATTGTTCACTATTAGACTCCTCCGAAATATTCGAGGTGTCAGTTAGTGTTGCCAATAATTTGCTTCAGAAAGCACGTATCATGGACATATTTTACGTTAATCGTATATTGTTGTCACATCTCCTGTAGCTGAGACCGCTGTTAAGTGCGGCATATTAAACCAATTTTATAAAGATTAATTGGGTCCTATTATTTGATTTTGCAGTTGAAAGAGGAGGCAAACGTTAACATTTCCTTCTCAGAGTCACTTCTGTTTAGGCGTTTGACGGTTTGTGCTGCAATTCAAGTTTTCATGGCTCATATGTCACTTAACAATGAATACAGTATTCTCCCTCAAAGCTTCTTAATGTCTATGTTTTTACGCTTGCTTAGAGTCTAAATCTATTTGATAAATCCACATGCCGCACATTAAGCAGTGTCTCATATACAGCCCTGAGTGTCAAGTACAAGACACGGGAGCTGTCCACGGTCTGCATGGTAACTATTTTCTTCGTCATGCCTTCTAAGAAAATCCCGTGACTGCCTTACCGCATATCCAGGAGGAAAAACAATTCATCACGTAAACATAAATTGCAAGCAGTGTTAGCTGGCATAGTCCTCCTCCGTCTCTTGCACAATCTCCCCGCACACACACAGCATCTTTGATGCTTCTCGGAGGAGCATTTCTAGGTCAACCAATGCAGAGACATAGGGATTTACTATGACGTCATCTCCCATATTGTCGCTTCGCGATGTGCTGATGTCTTGGAGGAGGCGTCGTTAGCAGCTAAGTGGTGCAACCCTGACCCACTCCTTCGATCGGTTGCCATACGGGACTTGATCTGTACGCAAGTAATTTCTAAGAACAGGACATGACTGATTCCACTATCGAAACGTTTATTGTTTGTGTGGTTTCGGTGACCACCTAAATTATTGGAAGCTAAAAAAATAATAATTTCAGTTGTGGTTACCTCAAATGTATAGACTTAAGTTATATTTTTTGGCATTTGTTCTTGAAAACCGGCCAGATTATACATCAAAGGAGACCTACGTAGCATCTCTAGTGCAGAGTTGCATTATGCGGTGGCCGCTAACAGTATCTCCTGCAGCGAGTCCACCGGCCGTATCAGTCAATACTACTACCACCGTATGCTTCAGTGAGTCGTGATAAGGCCTAAGTGGAATATTGTGGTAATTATCTAAGAATGACGGAAGAAACTAATGTAGGTCATACAATGATAACTCCACCGACGTTATTTACTGACTGACCTCAACACCGACCTACCCTCTTATCGGGATGATTCCTAGCAGTCGTTTCAACTTTGCACCTCAGCAGGGTTTGTCAAGAATTAACTCCAATCGAAGAAACTTTAGAGCTTTGGAATGCCGTATACCAGGATTGAAAAGACAATGACACTGAGTCTATCATGTGTGGGAAGTGGAGTACTTATGTTGTCATAAAATTCTCACATGGTGCTTAAATTACGAAGGAACCGAACAAGCACATGACGAAAACGAATGCGTGTCAAAATATGACGTCGATGTGCATGAGGAAGCTGGGAGTGGTTGGAGTTAATTAATGTGTATATTATTAATACACTATGAATAATATCATACCTGGTTGTAAGAGGTTGGGGTATCATTGCTGTAACCTCAAGCCTGCAACGTATGCATAAATACCAATATTAATAATAGTTACAGAAACGATACGTAAGCGCTCGCACATCATCAGCAAGAGAGATGCAATGCATGGGCATTCTGTTTCTATGCACGCTTGGCTGTAAATTCATCCGTTACGTGTACTCCCAGCAAGGCACGTATCTACTGTATTTTCTGTGGTTGCAGAAAGTTGATAAGGGCAGATACAAATAAAACGTTGCGAAAAATTTTCAGAGATTTGAAAATTGACCAAGTGGGCGTTCTCATGCACTGGTGTATCCAGTGAGGCTCTAAGAACTTTCTCACGGTGTAGTCGTAGCGGACATCAGTCAAATTTGTGCCTCGCAGCTGACACCGCAGTTAATGTACTTATGCAGTGATAAATTACAACGATACATCACCCAAGATGAATAACAGCGGCCCTCAGACTCGGACAGTGCATTGTTTCGTAAGCACTGGATGGGGATATTGTGAATGAGAACTGTTAAGTTAACTGCTGATCCAAGATGAGCCAGGGTTAGTCTTACAACTAAGAGCTATACATGGTGGTGTCAGAGAGAGAGAGTACACAACAGCTCTCTGTTGTTTTAACGCCATGCATATATTGTTTGAATATTCAGTCCTTTTCTTGATTAATTAGGATGGATTTCATAAATTGGTTGAAATATTATCTTGAGCATTGTAGGGAACTAAATATTGAACAGACATGATTCAGCTTGCATCGTCTTTACCTACAACCACTTCTAACGGTGGCTGAGCTGTGTATGGAAAAAAAGCGATGCCTCTTCCTTGAAATAAGTAGTCTAGAGAAGGTCATTACTTTACTGGATGGTCTCAGGAAGATACTAGCTGTATACTACCGGTTTTTTAGCCTTGATATGGATCCCTCCTCCCCATCTGCTACCTTTCTTTTGGGAGTTTCGGGATTTTTCTGGATCTATCAGAAACCACTACCCTTTTTTCAATTATGCCAGGTAATGATATATGCATATATATATATATATGCTTGAATAGTGCTCCCTCTGCCTTCAAATCAAACTCAATGGCCTCATATCGGCGAAGTTGGGAGGGCAAGAACAACGTGTTGATGTATTCATATTGGGGGTCCTGTTTAATTCACTACCTTATATTGTGTGGGCAGTAATGTGGAGCTGAGACAATGCACAGACGCAGAGTTGACATCAAAGATCTTCTCTTTATAATGAGTTCACATTGTGCAACTTTCTCACCATACAGTAAGGACTGTAAGCAAATTGTTGTATCTTCACGTTACTCTAGCATTCAACGGAAAAGTGAAGAGGGTCAGTCAAGTCCAAACTGGGATGACATTTACTGGCCAGGGGGGAAATGCCGAGTTCATCTACCCTCTACTCTTTTCATTGTACCGTGAGCAAAAGTAATGTAAATTCATTCATTACGGAGGCTGTTATCAGTGCCGTTCTTCTGCATTAAGTCATCGAGAGCAGGAAATTTCCATTGCAAAGCTCGTGGTTCAAGGATATCTGTCAGATGAATCCGATGGTGAGGTAAGCAGCGCTGTAAGTAGGGTAAGGCCCCTGGAAATTTAGGGAGTTCATAAATCGCTGCCACCGTTGCATGAACTTGGTGTGTCTTGTCGAGCATTGGTGGCATTGGCAGTCAGATGCTGATGTAGTCTGATGCATGTAGTGCACTAGGAATTTAGCGATATAAAAAGGTGCAGTTGCTAATAGACCTGTGGTAATTTCAACTAGAGTACTCTGAGAGCGTATAACTTCGCCAAGCGAGGCAACGGTAGCAAAAAATTCAAATTGGCTCTGAAACCATAATTTTCTTTGTATAAACTCCAAAACCTGATCATTTGTGCCTTTTGAAAGTAATAACAGCTTGTGCAATTTGCTCGAAGATCCGTCCATAACTTTTTGAGTTGTACAGACTACTAACAAACGTTATGACAAACATGAGTCAAACATACAAACAAACAATCCGATCTACACCAAATTTTAATCATTTATGTCTTATAACATTACTAACAACCCCTATAAATTTCATAAAGATCCATTCATTAGTTTTTGCGTTATTGTACTAACAAGAATAAAATTTAAACAGTGACAAACGAACGAACGAAAGGATCATTACCAAAATTTGGCCATCTACTCTTTGTTATATACCTAACAACTCATGTTTATTTTATAAGAATCCATCCATAACTTTTTGAGTTATGGCTTTGAGAAAATTGAGGCAGACAAACAAACAAACAAACAAACAAACAAACGGATGGACATATCTTCACCAAAAGTTGATCATCTGTTTCTCCTAACATACCTAACAATCCCTGTAAATTGCGTCCAAATCGGTTTATAACTTTTTGAGCTATCATTGTGATAGACAAAGAGACAGACAAACACGACGAAAACATAACCTCCTTGGCGGAGGTAATTAGAAGTGAAGTAACTGCCGCTAATATTGAACAATATAGGGGTGAATGTTATCTATCGGGTTAACAGTGGGTTGTATTCGTATGAGAATGGAACAGCACAATTTCCCAGTTTTAGCAAATATATAACTCTTGGCGTTCGTATAGGGACAGAAAATCTGATATCTCAAGAAACCAATTATTTGGAAGATGTGAGCTTCCATAGTAAGGGTAGGCAAACGCCACAAGTTAAATCTTCGCTGTAGTGGAGCGAGGCAGCTCTGCAGTACTTTGCGTGCTGCTAGCCTGCCTTCTGTGCTCTCTCAGCCCTGGCTTTGTGGTAGCGCCTACCATGCACAAGTCCCCAGGTTCGAATCCTTACGGACCCATTGTATGTTTAATTATATATATTCGTAATTATATATGTATATTAAACTCTTCTTTGCTAGTGCTTCAGTGATCTTTGTTGAACTTGCCCAATATTCTTGAATGAAGTGCAATACTGCTGGTGAAGTAGGTGTTGTGTGAGAGAAGTTTGTAGTGCCAATCATGGAGCTGTCGTGTAGCAATGCAGTCTCGCACTGCAGTCTCAGCAACACATTGCTAAGCCTATAACACTCTGCAAAAGCCCTCTGCAACACACTATTATCCCATGCAACTCGCTGCTAAACCCCGCAACACACTGCTAAGCCCCCGCAACACTCCCACAAACCACCGTTGCTGTCCACCCACCAAAGACTTTCACTGCACCCAGCCAACATCTCGGGCCGCTGCTCAGGTCTGGTGCGCGCTGTCGATACGAATCAGCAAGTGCGCCTCTAATTTATGGTACATGTGCGCATATTTTATGCATAGTAATGCATGCTAATGAGGATACACTGCATGACATGGGCCGGGACCTCAGACCAGCAGAAGGAAACTGTGTTTCGGTCGAAGCCAATACCGGTGTGTGTGGGGGGCGGGGTAGAGACTTTGGACTACGGCCGTAGCCACCACACTGCGCAGACCGAGGATTTGGCGGCCTGTTTAACGTACTCTACCATTCTGCAGAGAGTTTATGTACTGAAGTTCTTTTTTTTTTCAGAGCATGGGAATTTGCAAACGAGAGTAATGTACGGCGACTGATTGACTTTGTGACAACGAGAAATATCTCAGTGTTTCGTTGATGCTGTGGTACGGACGTTGTGGTACCTTTGATCAGCAAGAAAATCAATTTAGGGAAAGGGTATTGCTACTCGTCTAGCTTCGACCACCTACCTATACGTGTATGGCATATGTTGTATATTACCTCAAATGTGTTTTATTTTAAATTTTCCTTCACGCTTAATTTTTTAAGAGTAAACGATTTCCTTTGAACAGTGCAGATACTCGAAACGATACAGGCTTAATACATCGAATTTTGGTAACTCGTTCCTCACATAAGTTGCAACGGGCTTACCCAACTGGAAATTCATGAGCATTTATCCAATGTTATCATCCGATGCCGCTGACCATTTACTCGTAAGTAGCAGATATATGCCGATAAATTCCCGCTTGGGTACTTGTTTGGAAATATTTATTTGAGCTATATTTGATATTCCTTTCAACAGTGCTATTTCAATCCTAATAACATTTCTACCATATTTGTGGCAGCACCGTCTGTTTCCGAGGCTATACATCAAGCGAACAAGTCATGCATTCGATATTTTTTTAAATTGCATGTATGACATTGTTTTCTTACCCACATCTTACAGAAACGCTTTATGATTCTTTCATAAGGACTGCCTATATTTGTTGCTATTGTCAACCGTGTTCTTAGTAATCTAACTTTTATCTATCTCCCAACGCTTCTATGCTTTCCGTGACGCGAAAAAATCATCTACTATTAAACAGTTTTTTGAGTACCTAGCTGTTAAAAATGCCGGTAAAAATTTTGTAATGATGCTTTCTATTGTTCTTGTTGGAAGTACGTGTTTTGTTGCAAAAACTATGCCTCATACCTCTAGATCTGATCTACAATTAAAGTACCGAATGTTGTGCCGTCATGAGTTTGCGAAGCCGAGCTACAGAAGCCGGGCGAAGCCGGGCTACAGAAAATTCAGCATTTTGACTTTCAAGCAAATATTACTGAAACTGCATTTGCATCGTCATTCATAGCTGAAATTTCATGGTGTTTCAGCTCGTCATTCAGTAAATGAATTTTTTCCTATCTGAATCCTTATGAGCGTGACCGAGAGAAGGATCAACCAAGTGTGCAAACAAGCATGAAGCAACCAACAACTGTGTATTATACTACAGGGGATGCATATAGTGTCTTGGTTGCGTTGCTCGGTTGATCCGTTGGTTAATCCATCCGTCTTCTTATCAAGGAAAAGATAGACGGAAATGTAGCTGCTGAACGACAAGGGATCCGATAGAAAGAACTTTGAGCCTCAAATTAATATAGCAAAAACTGTGGATTTCTGGAGTGCATTCACCATATGGGAATTACCCAATTGCCGAGCTAACTCTATTTCCGAAGAAACAGTTATATTTGATAGGTGAAAATAATAATCCCATCAAATAATAACTGTTTGTTCGGAAATAGAGTGAGTTCGGCAATTGGACAATTCTGAAGTATGCTTTACATAAAATTGCATAAATCCACACCAAGTGCATCACCTTATTTGGTTTCCATTTACTTTTATATCCATTATCCTTAGGGTTCTTTCTTCGAATGTAAAACGGCTTCACTAGAGATGATGCTGTCCACGTTCGTAACCCCCAGCATTGAAATTCTGGTTTTCATTACTTCACTTAGCTTGATACACCATACCCGTCTCGGTAGCTATGATACGCTCTCCAGTTCTCATGAAATTTCTATCGCTTCTTGAATTTTTCTAGTCTCATTGTTTAAGGCAGTCGGAAGCAATATGGCGGACACTCATTAGATGTCGTCTTTGTGACTGCTGGATAGTCTTGTATAGATATAAACATCTAATAATCGGCTCTCAATATTAGGCTCCCAGATTAATTAGCCTCTTTGGTATTTTTTGTGGAGTCAGTACCATGCATAATTGCGTTATCTCTCTCCACCCAATAAAAATTTGTATAAAAAATATGTACTTAATATATTGAACTCCTTTAATTTGTCTCCTATTGAAAGGATTGAGCATCTTCAATGCGTTTGTTAGATTAATTTATGGACTGTTCTGTACAGCACAATAGCATGGTACAGTACTTCTTTTCTTTTAATTCTGATTAGGCTAGATTCTATGGAATGATACATGTTTCATCTGATGATTGTTTCATTAGATTTCTACTGGTAATTAATGGACGTTAGAGCTGAAGAAAACGCTAATAAATAATAAAAAAAAAATTTTACTAGAAACAAAGTGCTGTAGCAGTCAGAGATAGTTTGAAGCATTTCCTCTTGTTTCGTGATTGGGAGCTATGTATATACTGGGATGTCTATCGATCGGCCATTGCGAAGGACCAAATAATTGTTTCTGAAGAACCTGCCAAGTATTTGAGATGTTGAGTGATAGGCAATAAGTGCAAAAAAAGACGCAAATGATAGAATATCAACAGTGAATTGCCAGATAAGAATCAATGCTAAATAAGGCATCAGAAAATTTGGAAATGCGAAGCAGTTCGAATATAAAGGGACCTTACGAACAAATGTGCCCCGTTGCACTCCTAGCTTCGGTATACAGACCTGTTGACCTTACAGAATCCTGGACTGTCGCAATCGAGAAAACGATAACTCAACTTTTTCGGTGACCATAGATTCTGTTTAGACAACCATTTCTGCACAGTAAGCGCCTCAGAGGGAGGATACGAGAAATCGGCATATTAACGGACAGTGTTAAAGATCGGTACACACGTGGTTGTTTATTACTGTGCGTAGATTATCGAAACTTGAATCAGTAACCACTGGCTAGAGGACAGTGTTACACTGGGCCAGTTGAAGGCTGACAGTTAGTTGGACAGGTGAAGACGCAACAGTTACTTCACCACAGCCCAGCAGCTAACAGTTAGCTGCGTTGTGTATCTAACTGAAGAGAAAGCGAAACCGAACGATGCACAGTGACGCGCTGCAGCACGAAAGACAATGAAACAGATCGCTCGCTTCTGGAAATGTTTAGGATTCTGGATCTTTCGGTCGGGACGACAGGTTCCAGGTGTATTTTTTTGAATTCCTGCCAGGGAGGAGTAGGTTAGCAGGAGCAAATGGCCCAAAAGGAGCCAGTGGTTACACGGTTGTGTACGCGATGCATGGTGAGATCCACCAACGCGTACACGTCTTCACTTGCGTGATGTAATAACACGCGGGTCACGTGTGCTACGAAATACGTTATTCACGTGTATTATTTTTTCGCGATGGTTTTATCACAGTGATTTTTTTTACACGCGATTGTAAAATATGACGGACGCATTTCAAACCTGAGCTGGAATTTTGAACATGTTTTTTCCGAAGTTGAAAACCACAGACGTTGAAATTGACCTAGGCGTTTTTAAGAGCTTAAACGTCTAGCAAAATGTTCGCTATCTTCATCATAAGGAAATGTATTTCTTCAAGATAATAATCGTGACTTCTAGGTGTTAGTCGGCTGAAGCGTAAAAATCTTCTATTAACTGCCTGTAGCATCTCTTCGTCAGGCTGTATTTTATAGCGAGTTGCAGGAGCTTCAATTGCATCAAAGCTGACTTGAGAAATAATGGCGAGCGTAAGTGGCTGTGCCGAGAGAGGTGGTGACAAACCGCCGACAGCTGACGTGCGGGGACAGCAAGAGACGAATGGCACCCGATGGCTTTAGTACGTGACAAATTTACTTCAGAAACAAAGTAAGACAAACTCATTCTTTCTCTCATCTGTTTGGGCATCTTGGCTTGCTTTCTTTAGTGACAGACGGTGCACTGTAACAGTTTAACTGACTTAGGGAATAAGTTAAAGGCAACTGCAGTGTACAGGCTGTAGCAGCACTTCGCAGCTCTGTCACACCTTGTGTTTTTCCCTTAGATCCTGGCAGGCCACTCTCAGCATTGGAACTACAAGGAAGGGAGGCATCATCACTGTTAAGTTGTACTATATATCTGTGCAACAGATACTGCGAATCCACCTCACCATTATCGTCCTACCTACGCAGCAGCAACAACATTTTTGAATTGAACGAATTCCTGCAAAGCTTAAATTGGCTACGCTGGCAAGTGATTGTCTTATTATTTTTATTTTCATTATTATTATTATCATCAGGACCCCTGGAAATTTTACGGTTAATTAATGTTTTTACTTACCATAGATTATCCTGAGGCAGCGCTTCTAATTTAACTCACCCCGTCTAAACTACAGTCATGTCTACCGCTTAACCACAGCTGTATACCGTTGCTCAGTCTGTGCACTTTACACCTCGCCAAACCTCTCTAGTATTCTGATGTCACTTGCGAATCTCGCATTTTTTCTGCTAGCAATGAATTTGCCCTTGTGTTTCGATAAAGACCTAATGGTACGACAGTACTTCTGGCATTGTACGTCTTTTCTAAGATTTATTTCTCACAGTTTACAGAAAACTTAGCCCTTCATAATCTGACATGTTTCAAGTTTTTGGTTGGCAAATCTCATTTTTTTTGTACTATTACGGGACCCGTGGATATTGGTTACTTGTCAATAATTTTTCTACTTTGTTTGACGCAATAGCTATACTACAATGCACAAGAGACTCGACCGATTTCTTCAGTCACAGCAGCGTAACCCTCTGCTCTCAAGAAGACATTTTATTTCCTTAGACGACGCACATTCACTTCAAAAAATATTTTAGCGTCGAGATGTCCAACTCTAATCGCTCTGTGCTCTCACGGCGTATCCTAGCTACGCATCTGACCCTACTAAGAATGTCATCCGCAACCACCAAAGGGAATATAATTAATCATAGAAAAGGTAAACTGCAGATATGATAGGAGCGAAACACGAAATCAAAGCTGTTTGCAAGTTGAATTTACCCCTATCTAATGCTGAAAAGCAAAACGTACAGACGCATGGATGGACGGATCAATGAAGTCTCAAGCAGATTTATAATATAGCTTCTGATAACTTCCCGGTCGAGCCATCACGGACAGGTTTTGAACCCCAAATGAACCATTGTGCAACACCGGGACGCCCGAAATGCTGCCAAGAAAGTGATTAACAGCTGACTTAAACGCATGCAGGCTGACACGAACGAAAACTAATCCCAGCAATAAATTCCAGACCGAAACGAACTCGGGCAGGGAACGCAGACTGAATGGGCGAGTTTGGGGCCTAACAGCCTCCAGCGTATAGGAGCGTATTAGCCGCAGCACGTGTATGCCTCCCAAAGATCTTGAGGAGAGGAACAGTAGAACACACCTAATTTCTTTCAATATATAGAGGCTAGCCACACCTCATCTATAGGACAATTTCGCCAGGTCACTCTCAGCACCCAACCTGCTTGCTGAGCTAACTAGGTCCAGTAGACGCAAGTGACTGTCAGCGGCCGAAGCTCAGACCGGTGAGCAACCCTCTAACATCGGTAGCAAGAAAGCATAAAAGTATCTTCAGACAATATCTTTGTCGCCAAATACAAAATTTACGTTATGCAGAAACCGAATCTTTACTCGAAGCCTCTCGCAGGAGACGCCTAATATGCGAATCGAAGGTAAGCTTATTATCAAAGACATCACCAAGAATATCCAGGGAGCTAGATCCCAGAAGTGAAGTGCCATCTATCTTCGGAAGTGGATGCCGAGGTAAAAGTGTCCGAGACCGACTGACAATAATAGTTTTAGTTTTGGCGACATTTACATTCATGTTACAGGCGGAACACCATGCGCTAAAGCGCGACATAGGTCCCTATTTAGAGACGTATGCAGCGGGTTGGTATCACTGCTATCAGAGTGAAATTGTCAGCACTGTTGATGATCGTGTTCTCTAGCGAAGAGAGCATGCCTGACATGGGATGTTGCTGGGTATTCCAGGAATATTTAATCTTGCAGTCTATGATATTTCCATGGTGGAAATCTGCCTGTAGTGCTGACTAAACACTGAGATATTTGCAATACGGTATTTGTTTGTTCCCTGGAGATGTAGGAATGGGTTTCTATAGTTTTTTGTTTTGGAAGAAAATTTATTGATTGAAAATATGCTGTTTTGAAGGTGATATTTGCTCTGATTGCAAAAGCTTTTGTACGGTTGTTGATGCTACCAGAATTGAGGCTTCATTGGAGTTTATTTCGTGAATGTTATGTAAACATATTAATATATACGTGTGTGTATGCTCAAATATATACAGGCATGTGTGCTGTTCAGAAATCGGCATCTATGATTATGTTACGATTTTACGATGACAATACCATCGCTCCATCGGCATCGGAACCAAAAATCGCCAATTTTCGTCTGTGATGACCTACGATGAAATAACCGTCGGCAATGACCATCGTAGGGCGTCATAATCGGCGATGGACCATTGCATTAACACATTTTAAAAATGCAAACATCTCAGACCACAAACATCGAACAACAGCAGCATCTCTTATAACCTCGGCCTGTGTGCGATTTTCAAACCAGTAATACTCTTCCTAGCTGATAAAAGGTGCGAACTGTGAGGCCCAGGTTAGGTTGTTAGATCTCAAAAATGTATTAAAATAATATTTGTAACCCCGTCTTTCTTTTAATGTTACTAAAAAAATGAATGTTTTAAACTCGTATGGCTGTTCTTCTGTAGTTTTAGCCTTATTTCATCGGCATCGGAAGTACAACCGATGACGATGCCCATTGTTTGCCATCGCTGATGGCATGTTCATTCATTTCATCGGACCATTTCTTCCTCATAACACCATCGCCAATGGAGAAAATGGCCATCGCCGATTGTTTGATACGATTTTTATCGGACCATCACAATCGCCGATGGATTTTTACGATGTTCCATCGCAACATCGTAGTTTTTCCGATGGCGATGGTCTACACACCGTCGCCATCGTATAATCGCCGATATCCATCGTGCCGGGCTCTGGTGCTGTATATTTCCCTGACTATGTGTAGAAACTGTAGTATATTTCCCTGTATATTTCCCTGACTATGTGTAGAAACTGTAGTTACTCGAGTGGTAAACTTCATTCTTCGATTCCGTAAGGGTAACTAAATACAATCCTGTCGTACTTTTCGTTTGACTTCTGATGCTAAGTTGATATTTTTATAATAGTACCTGTGGCTGGTGCATACTACCGAACCTTATTTTATTGCAGTGCTATTTAATGACGATAAAAAGTCAGCCATCGGAGTGTATCCAGTCGCTCAGTGAATGTCTACAACCGATAGAAGAGGAAGAGCAAGCTAATGCTCAGTGTAGTAGATTTTAGAGCCACCTCATGTGCCAAATGGTTGGCTCAAGAACTACCAATTAGACAGTCGCCAGGGCGTCTCGGAAGGTCTCCTTCGCCCGCCAGTGCAATAAACTGTACCCAGCCTACGTGCCCAACTGCTAAACAGCGCAGAGCATGTTCATTGCATGCCACTTGAGATAGATAGATGGCATTTCACTTCTGGGACCGATGTAGTATCTAGGTATTGTACGGAGTACCCTGAACGCGAGAATCGGAATGCTTTTCATCATTTCACACTTGTTTACTGAATCTGCAAAACCGAAGGTTGGATGCAGAAAGGAAAGAACATACCCCTATGTACTCACTACGGTAAGCTACTCTTCATAGATCTGGGATACACTCAAACTCTGAGCTGCTAAATTATCTCTATACCAGTGAAATTTTATCATTTTGTTTTGTCACAGAGAACCCTTCTGCGAACGCAGCTATAATGCTGCTGTGGAATATTATTATTAATTATTCAGACTCGAGCATCGAATACCAAGTTTTGGGGTTGTAACTTTGCTGTACTTTTCTTTGATTCAAGTATACCACATATAAGTGGGGCGGCCAATTAGTGATTTGTTTATTGGTTCTAATATAGCTAGAATTTAAATTGTATGTTGGAAGTTTCTAGCAGCACTGGAGATACAAATTTCATGAGATTTGCTAGGCCAGTTTCACTGGGGTATAATAGTATGATATTTCAGAGAGTGCACACGTTGTTCAATGCTCGACATGGAATATTATTTCCAATATTATTTCGTACGTGTCCAGCAGCATCAGTGCTCCACCAGTAGCCTGGATCACAGACTCTGGACTTGGTACCTCCGTGGACCTGCCGCTGAGGCGCATTCCGCTACGCTGGCTCACCGGCCTCCAGACGTCACTTCGCATTTCTTTGACCACATCCACAGCCTAAGAGCAGCTCGCTGGATTTACTCTCGCAATATCGCTCATAATTCAGCTTTACGTTTCGATTTAAGAGGCACATCGTGTCCTCTTCGTGCTATTTTCGGCCTATTATTGCAGCGGTAGCAACTGAGATGAGATTAACAGTGCCTGGCTTGAATGATAGCAGATTACACGGTCGTGCTTTCAGAGTTGGTGATGTCATTAGGGGCATTTAGTGCTGGGTGCTATAGAGGTTTGGTGCAGGACGGATTTTGGGATATCATTTGACAGGTCAAAGCTCGCAGCGCCCGTGCATATCAATTGGCAGCTTCGACTCAAGCTTATTAACTTTCGCTGGATAATTTCTTACCGTTGATTCCTTTTATTGAAGCAGAAATATTCTGCTATTCAAAATGCCAAGACCAAATGACTGTTACTATTTGAGCGGCGTTTCATTTCATGCAGAATTTATTACAATTAATTGACTAAATTTGTTGTACTTTACGAATTTGGTGTCAGAAAAAAGTGGATCTCCTATCCAAAGGAAATTCATGTATATCCTACTCGCTTTTACGAGTGCCGCACCTCTGCGTGAATTGCTTCCCATTCGCTGAATATGAGAACAGGGGTTTGCTGCAAATGAAAATCTAAGTTGTACGTAATACATATAATGAAAGCATATAGTGTGGCCATCCATCCTCCAGAGCATAGGTCTGTTTATCTATTATATTGCACGGTGAGCTACAGCTTCTCTGTGTTATATATATTTATTCATTTCACTGTTATTTCAATTGTACTGTGAGTAAGCATATCTGCCGATCGTGGCTTCCAGTTTAGTTTTCTTTGCGTCGCTGTCTCTTGAACGTGAGAAAGGACTTTAAACGAAACAACACGGGATTTCTTGAGCGGAGTACATACAACAGATACCAGTCTAGCGAGTACCGGAATTTTTTTTTATTTTTTAATGCACTCAGGGAAAAGACAGAAAATTATGAAAGTAGCTAATCTACAAATAACGTTGATAGCCTGAGATTATTTGACTTAAAAAAGAAATTCAAACCAAAGCGTTAGGGCTGAGTAGTGGGCAGTATGTACTATA
Organism: Parhyale hawaiensis; assembly: GCA_001587735.2. NCBI lineage: Eukaryota > Metazoa > Arthropoda > Malacostraca > Amphipoda > Hyalidae > Parhyale > Parhyale hawaiensis. Next base: position 5,367,544 of record LQNS02277275.1, on the reverse strand, counting down.
TCTCCCAGATCGTCGTCTCATGGATCACATAGTAACGTGAGCGATCTAGGTAGCAAATTTTAATCGTTTGCTCTCGATTTGAACTTATACGTCCACGGCTCTTCCTTCCCTTTTACACTGAGGCAGATAGACTCCGTTGATATAAATTTATTTTTAGGTTAAAAGTTGTGCAGCTCAAGCAGGAACTAGTAAGTTGAAACGTTTTTCACCTATTCACAAATTGTGCTCTGTTTGTTGGAGATGCTAAGCATAGTTTCTCCTATTACGGAAGCAACTCGAAATCGTCATTCAATTTTCGTACTTTATCCATTGAAAAGTGTCACATTACGCCACTATGAGAGTCAGTTCGAATGGGGCGTTCATTCTAGAGAGAAATATTATCACACAGGTACAGTTGGACATACAGCAGAATTATGCGCTTCTAGAGTAAGTGCTGATACGAGAAGCCGTCAGTTTTAGTCAAAGTGCCAAACATTTTTTTTTTTCAACGAAACATAGTCCGGATGACACATGAGGCACTTTTGTTGCAAATGATTACATAAAAACCAATCAGTTTCAGTGGTAGTGTCATATATTGTTGGCATCGTACACCGGTGTCCCGGATGCACTAGTCTGAACCCTGGACATTCTCGGTGATGGTAAGTGATGGTGACGTGTACACGCGGTGCGCGTGTGCGTGTCTGGCTGTCTGCAGTGCAGTGACAATTTTGACAGTCCACATTGAGCA